>UXGC01000288.1:0-170831 GCA_900480045.1 Eurytoma adleriae | reverse complement strand
GCAGTCACGACCCGCCGTTAGCCCGTCGAGCGGTCGGAAAATTAAGAAACATTTTTTTTTGGGTCGTGCGGTGCGGTGGCGCGGAGCTCCGTGCACACCGGCCGCACGCGACTATAACGGGCGTCCGACTAAAGTGGTCGGCGTAGGCCCTTAGAGCCGGGGCGGCCTATCGATCGCGGGGGCGCCCCGCGCGCGCGTGTGTGCACAGACCGCCCGGCTAACTGGACGCGCGATTTTTCCGCGGCCAGGCAGGAAACGGCCAAGTGGGGCATTAACCGCGCGAAAGCTCGGCCATTATCTGGCGGGGATCGAGGAGGCCTGTGTACAACGCCCCAGCTCTCCCCCTCTCTCGTTTGGCTCGGGGTTCTAAATTTGTAATAATGTAAATTAAGAATTGTTTAGCATATTTTTAAAAGTTGGCCATTTTCCCTAAAAAATTATAATTATTGTTTTATGAATGAAAATTGTTTATATCACTATAGTTCATTTTTTTATTAACTATTACTACGACCAAAGTCTTGTAAACCAAAAATGTTTTTTTTACTTTTGTACCATATTGCATTATATTGTAGAATTTTTGCCCTAATGACAGAATAATGAGGTATCTGTCTCTCGCTCTCTGCGGCGTTTATCGCGCGCGCCGGCGTTTACTGGTGCGCGCGCGTGCAGCTTGTAAGCCTTGATTAACAAGCGGTGCTTTTTCTCGTTGCAGCGACGGTCGACTGGTCGAGGGTGACCAGATACTGGCGATAGATGGACAGCCCCTGGACTCGAATATCTCCCACGAGCAGGCGATATCCATCCTACAGAAGGCTCGGGGCCTAGTCGAGCTGATCGTTGCAAGAAGCGCCCAAGGTACGTACATAAGCGCCGCACTGCGCCTCCCGGTATACACCATCCGGCCTCGCGCGAGCGTATCGCGCTGCGGCAGCCCGTGGCGTATATATCCCCTCCGGTCCTTTCCTCGGCCGCTCCTTTTTCTCTCCGACGACCCGGCAAACTTCCCCCTTCGCCGACGTTCCCTCTCCTCCTCCTCTTTTTTTTTGTTGTTTGACGGAGATTATAATATAGTGCGCCCGGGCCTCCGAATTCCCGAGTAGCGTCGGGGCATAAAAGATTCTTATGCGATGTGTACGAGCGCGCAAACTGATGAAAATTCCCGTTCCACCTCTCCCCTCGAGTGTGCCTTTTTTTATCGCTTTTTTTCACCGTCGAGCGGCTCGTGCAGATGCGACGATAACGGATTAAGTAATAATACGGACGGGGAAAAGATTTTCGGCTAAATAATGGCGAGCGCGAGCACTACTGACACGGTACGTTATTTTAAGAGCGTCGGGGGTTGCGGGGAATAACGCTTTTTTACGGCGGCTCAGAGTATTAGAAAAAAAACCTTATCGCTGTATCAAAGCTCGCTTTCTTTTTTCCACTCTTTAATAATTGATCGAATTTTTTTTAAATTTATGAACGAACGACAGCTTGCGTGTACTTAAGAGTTTAACGCTCGTAAAGAATGTACACTTGACGTCGGGGGTGTAATTTTTTTTGTCCAGCCTCTCTCAAAAGCTCGCGGGAAAACACTTCGAGCACAAATGTGTAAAGGCGCACTCGGATCTCCCAGACGCGTGGAAAAACACAAGGTATGCATTGAAGTGCATATTCAAGTGCGACTGCGACACGGTCGTTGGCTTCTAGTTCCGCTCTCTACCCCATTCCCTGTGACATATCGAGCGAAACGCGCTTAGGCCAAAGTACGTGTAGCAGCGTGCCTGGAGTTCTTTCGACGCATTGCGATATGCAATTTTAACGATGTGCGTCGATTTGCGCATCAATTGGCGCGTTAAGGGATTCCACTCGACGATATAATTAGATTTTGATGAATTTGGTGAAATGGATGATACATGTACATGAAAACGTTTCAGTTAAGTTTTTAAGAACCGCGGGTATACTAAAATTAGATTGCATTTATGTATAATAAAATATTACACACACACAGAACTACACGTGCTTTAGTATATAGTCGTTGATTTGACCTCCTATGTATCTAGTGAACTCCATCAAAGAGAAAAACTAATCGGTCGAGAAATAAAAGCTCGACATTTTAAACATATCGATTTATCAAGCGCGTCGTTTTTATCGCTCTTCATTACGACCTTATTTGAAGTAAGGGCGCGATAATACTTTCATCATTTTTCATTAGTCAGCCGGCGTTCCGTTAAGAGGGCACTTAAAGTGAAGTGCAAAACGCTCATTGAAATTCCCTCGCGAGATTTACGCTAGTCAATTCCGCAAAAGGGGTACAATTGCAGTTGTTTCAAAAGCGCGTTATAAAAACGTCACGCCTTGAAATTGCATAGTAAAATCCTTGATGCCGACCAATAACCCTCGCCTCCCCCATCCTCCCCCCCCTGTGCGCTCTCCGCCTTTTCAACTCTTAATTAAATGCCCCTCGAATGCTGCAAGTTCCAAACTGGCAGCAGTAGTAAGCGAGATTAAAACGATTTATTTGCTCCACTTTATAACCGTCTAATAACACTTCTTCGGCAAAGTGAATTTCACCTCGAGTTGGCCGGATTGCCGGGGGGCCGGAGGGTTCAACCCGAAGGAAGAATTACGATTCTTTTCGTCGTCTTCGGACTTCTTTCCCCGTTGAAAAAAAAGAACCTCCTACTCATTAAAGTACACGAGCGATGCGATTTGCCTGGGTAAAAATCTTCAGAGAGTCGCTTCTTCTTTGCTCGGATGCGCGAGATCGCATTTTTTGTTCTCTCTCTCTCTTTTTTTTATTTTGATTCGAGGACCGCCTTCGTTACGCAGACGCAGCGGTGGTTGGATTGCCTCGCAAAAATCGCGCGAGTCTGAAAGTCTCGTACTCGCGACTGTTTACCTCCGCCCCGGCGTTCATTAAAATGCGGCTTTTCCGTAATAAATGTATATAATGCAAGTGTATATATACGGCGGCGGGAGGCCGCGATCGATACGCGCCGGTACAACGACTTACTACAAGAAGTATGACTCTCCGAAAGCGCTCGCCTTTGTTACCTGACAATCATTATACGCGGGTGTACTCGTTGATTTATTGCCCCGCGGTGTTTTCATTCCGCTTCTATTGACCTTTTTATCAGACGGAAATGAGATATTTTTAATCTCTGTCGCCGTGTACGACATTTTCCGTGAAATGGATGGCAGTTTTTCGACAGATGTGCTTTTTTGGGGGAGTGGAGTATGAAATCTTGTTCTTTTTATGGAGGGATAAACTTTATTTTATGATGGCCGACGATAGCGATCCAATTATTTTCGATGCAAAAGTGAATTAAAAAATCAATGCATCCATTAAAAAATCGATACTACCGACAACGAGATTATCAGCCACCTGAATAGCTCATTTTCGTAATTTAATATTATCAGCTCTTATTTTTACTAAATATCCGATAATTATATTTTTTAAAATAGTGCAGGGGAATTTTAAATAAAAAAAAACTCCGGTTAAAGCGACATTTATCCGTCTCTCGCGTTTCATCATTCCGATAAAAAACTTTTTCCAGTCGGCTATTTTAATTACCATTGGCTTGGTGAAGCTCCACGAAGATTCCAACTTCAAAGTCCTTAAAAGTCCTCGTAAAAAAGCGCATTAACCCACTACGATGGCATCGCAAGAAAGATAATTAATTTCCAAATGAGAACCAATTAACGGCGCGCGACGAACTAATCGCCTCTGCTGCGAGATGCGCCGAAAAAAGAGCCACCGTGCGCGTTAATTTCTGCCAAAAAAAATGAAAAAAAAAAAAAGAGAATGAGAGGCTAACCTTGTCGCCCCTTTGAAGCTCGTAATTTCCTCCTCTCCCTTTGCCGTCAAAGGCCAAAGAATATCCGCCGCGCCCGGGCAAAAAATCCAGAGCAGGCGTCCCTTTACCAGCAGCAGTCCTGCAGTTAATTGAGCAATCGTGTCGCGAGCGATATACCTCCCCCCTGTCCTCCCCTAATACGAAACCCGCCAGAAAGTGACCCCCCACTTGACCCTCCGCCGACGTCCGCAGCTGTTTATACTTCCCGTATCGGCCCGTGTATCTGCCCCCTGCTCTCAGTCGCAGCTTAGGTGTACAGTGCAGTATCCTCTGTGGTCGAGTTGCAATCAAGTCGTCGATGTATTTTATTTAATAAACTGCCGGCGCAACTTCGCTTTCACCAGAAGTTTATCGGCCGAAGTGCTCCTCCCCCCGTTTACGGGCCTTTGAATGCGTCGCGATGCAAAATGGAAATCGTACGTTTATAATTGGGCCATTGTCGTGAAGTTGAATTTTCGTGCAGCGGAGAGTTCCGACTTGTCTTCGGATCGTTAATATTTATATTCGAGTTAAAAGGAGATGCGCGCAGGCGAGGGAGCAGGTGTTTCGGGCCGCTTGTAGGTGTCGAAGTAGTAGAGCCTGGAAATAGTCAGCCGGCCAAAGGCGGACTAAAAATCTCATCTTTTATGTAACGTTGTAGATCCCCCGAGCATCGCGCATCCAGATATAAAAGGCAGTCGTCAAATTTTTAGATTTCGCGCGATTTTTTTAAAATAAACATCGCTCACTCGAGACGCGCAATTTCAAAGATCTGTCTGAGCGAGCCGGGGGCGCGCACTTTTAACTGTCAGAGGTCCGCGGATATAAGCCGGCTCGCAGTGGCAGAAGTCTAATGGATTCCAATTTCAGTGATTTACCGTGCACTCGGCTCTCGACTCTTCGAACGCTGAATCTGCATTTCCGGGATGAATAAACATTTAATAATTTCGCCGCGCGCGTATACCGGCGGGAAAAACAAACTTCAATTACTGAAATAACATCCTCCGCGTCCGAGATAACAAAAGAGCACGCAACCCCCTCTTTCTCTACCTATTCAAATTTCGGGAGAGCTGCCTCTTCTCTCCCGCAAACACGTATAATCGCGAGGAAAAAATTTCCCCCGTCGAAACTCCCGAACTTCGTACTCACGGCGACTTTCGCGGAGAGAGAATGGCAGGAAAGAGTTCCATTAGCTCTTTTTTCCTCGGCGAAAACTCCCACGTCGGCGGGGAGGTGGGAGGGGGGAGTATCTGGCGATATCGCCGGGGCGTTGCGAAACTTTTAATTGGGTGTGCGCGCGGCCCCGCGTACTGTCGCGTTTATATACACGCCGGATCTTGCGCGGGGGCGAAAGAAATCGCTCTGGGTGGCGCTGCCGCGCGGCCCGAATGCAAAGTCGCGACGGCGAAATACGCGCCGGGAACCTGCCGTGAATAAATTTCCGCGGACTTTGGAGCCCGCCGAGATCTCGGAGGTGCGCGAACGTCGTTTATATCGGGCCGCATTTAAATTTGACGCGCGAATCTCGAAAGTAAATTAGACAGAAGTTCGCCGTCCGGGAAAGGGTCGGGAAGGGGTGTGGGGGGCTGGAAAAGGATATTAGCGAGTGATGTATAAGTGGACCGGGCGTAGAGAAAGTCGAGGCGCTTTCTCGCTCCCGCTCGCGCATTTATGCATGGCGGAATAATTGCTTTGAAAAAAGAAGTGCCGGTGGCTGACTTAATGCGATTATTTCACAGCCAAGTTCGTTGGACGATAAACATTTGAATTTTTTATGGAGACGCGGCGCGCGTTTGTAGTTCCAGGACCGCTCGTGGGTGATAAATCAGACAGTTTGCTTATAGTTTTCCAAATTTTTCTTAGAATGTTGTATTTTTATTTTTATTAGCAAAATACGCGCTCAATTAGTTTCATATTTTTTTGATAAAATTACCACTATTTTTTAAGAAAAGATTGCTACGTTATGAATTTAAAGTTGAATTAGGTTAACGTCCTGCTTTTTCAAATTTAAAAAGTCGATTCTTGTTCGACAATCTGGAAAGTGCACTGAAATGTAATCCTCAATAAGAAAATATTAAAGTGCACATATACCTTCGGAGATATTAAAAAGTGTTCGAATGAATGCTCAATCACTCGGAATTTTATGATCGAAACTATAAAATACATAACGCGATATCCGTTATTGAATATTTTCTAGAAAAATTGCTAAAAAAAAAAATAATAAATAAAGCGTTACCTACTCAATAACTAGGCTAAACGATTTATTTATAAACAAATTAAATCCATCAGTGCGACCGATAAAACTCGGTATCAATTTCCCTCCGTATATAAACAATGAGAATAAACTTTTTCGAAAGCCATACTTTGCCAACTAAATCCAGCTCAACCGATTGAATCGTCGATGCGCTTCTCGGCGCAGCGTGAAATTGATATTTTCGTTGGCCCCGAGCCTTCGAAAAAGCAGATTCCGCGAAATCAGGAGAGTGAGCGAGCGAAAAGAGCTGCGCATACACTCGACTCCCTCGCGCGTGTTTTTTTTTCCTATCCTCTCTCTCTTTTTTTTTCGTCGGTGAAAATGCGCTCGAAATGCCGGGCTTTTTCGCGAGCCATCGCGGGTCAATACACCGATCGGAGTCGGCTCGCGGAATAAAGCTTATCCGCGCTCGGCTGCACTCGATCCGGGGGATGCCTCTCTCCGTGTATACTTAACAATGCGATAGGCCCCTCGGCCTTTATGCGGCGCGCACTCGTGAACATTTCAAGCGATACGCGCCGCATTTGCCGGCCTCCCCCTTGGAGCAACTTTCGACACAACGCGCGCGCCTCGAGTGGCAAAGGGCTCGATCGATCGGAAAGAAGCTCGCGTTTTTTTTTTATCATTTCGCGGCGACTTAGTCGTTGTGATAAACTTCCGGTGGAATGAAATAGACTTTTTTTGTGTTTTATCGCCTGTGTGTTTTCTCTTCGCGGTGAAAATTAATTCGCGGCTGATCGTTTGAGCAGATTTATTAGGGTTGTAAAAGTCGATATTTACCGTGCAATGTGGTCAAGGTTCGTTTACGGACTCATCGGTGAGAATTTTTCTAGCTCAACCTACTTTATCGGCTAGTTCCCGCGAAGAATGTATACCCGCTCCTGCTAATTCCGCCTCGTTAAAGCTGATACTTGAAAAATTACCCGCGGCGCTCGGAATATCACGTTACTTTTTCAAGTGCCTGCACTCGCGCTCATATCGCGGCAGAGTTTCTCGTTATTTTGCAAAAAAAAGTACGAAAAGGTACATAATTAACGAAATATTTTCAGCGCAAAAATAATTAAATTTTCGTAATTAAAATTTCATTAACGCACCGAAAAACAAGAATAGCATAATTAACGCAGGAAAAAATAAAGGGAAGAGAAAGTAAAAAAAAATAAACAAGCACCAAGCTTTAAGCAAATCTAGGAGCAAACAGCTCCCACCGCATAAATTACGCATTCACGGAGGCAGTGTATGGACGGGCTGTGTTCTACCCGATCGACCGGCTGCTGGCGCAAAATCAACTGGCGCGCTCTCTTTCCGCCCGACAAAGTAAAAAATGAGCGCTTTCATAAACTGCGAACGACAGTTTTTCCCCGGCTATCGCAAGGTCACGCGGTAGAGGGGGGGCGCGGCTGCGGGATATACAGAGAAGAAGACAAACGGCCCGGGGGAATGACGAATGATGATCGATGATACCGCGTGGCGCGCACACGCGCTCGGGCCGCCCCCCGGAAAAATGCGCGACCGCGCGATCGGCCTATCAATCACGCGCGTCGAATCTCATCGGGGTCATTGATGCGCGATGGATCATCGTTACGCCTCGCGTGCGCGCCGCGCGCTAAATATCAATCCGAACGCGAGCGATTCCTACGGCCGGTGCGCGTGTGCCGGTGCAATTATTAAATTGCGCGAACGAGGGAGCAGGGAACCGGTGTGCCCGCGTGATTATTCGCCTCGGCGTATCGGTCGCTTTTTAATCGAGCCTAATCGTTTCGCCACCGCGAAATTTCCGCAGCGATGGTTTTCGCTTAAATGAGTCCGACCGAGCGCGTGTGAACGTTGCCGATGCACAGGTGCAATTTTGTTTCGGCGAATCGGATTTTTTAGTTAACTCGTCGCTGCACCGGCGGCCGGGATGGTAATTGCGTTAATCAGGCCAGGATTTGGCTCGGGCTGTAAGCGTATTAGAGTTTGGCAACTGCACTCCCAAGATGTCTGACCAAAGCGGATTAAACTACTTAGTCTTTACTTCGAGGGCATTTAGTGTTACGTCTGAATTATTGTATAAATTCCTTAATGCGCATAATTGAATGAGTGAATTTAAATGATAATTTAAATGTTTTTAAGTGTTATTCCAAAGGATTAAGTAACTTATTTGTTAGTTAAGATTTTGCTTCTAAAGTAGAGATTTGCAGACGAAAGAAGGATGCCAATGTACTACCTTGTAAAATTTCAATAGAAATCCTATAAAATTAATAAAAACATAAAATATTAATTCAAAATAGAGTACGTGTATATAAATTTATACATTGAAAAGGAAATATCGAAAAAGTTAGTTTTTGCAATCATTACTACTGAATGCCGCAGCAAATCTTGATTTTTCTACTTATTTTAGCAAATTATACCTTCATGTTAATCCGTTGATATAGGAAACTACTTCGTCTGCAGATTACTTTTAGAATCGAAATATTAAAAATCTTCCCAATTTATTTAAAAAATTTATTTGAAAGTTGTTCTGATCATATGTCGCGATGTAATTAACGGAACGGACGGAGGATCCATTTCTCAATAAAGTTTTCGTGTTCTCCAATTTCCACGAATCGACCATTGGGTTTTGTCGCACATGTGGATGCTACCCCAGTAAGCGCTAGTACGCGAGTCACCGAGATTCACCAGCAGCGAAATATAATTGCTGCTGCGCTAACCGCAATTCGAATGTATTTCCAGTTGCGACCCTAAACTCTGCAACTAAAATGATGATAATCGATTTAGAAGTGTTGTAAATTACAGATAATTATCCATGATAGAATCTAAATTGCACTTCCAAAATAATGACTGAAATTGAGGTTTCTACGATGAGAATGAGCGCAGTATACGAGAGTAACAGATTGCCCGATAAGAATTTGATGAAATTAAACTTGGCGTTTTATTTATACTGATTAGTTTTAAAGACAGGTAAATTTAAAGAGAATAGTTTAATTTGCATTGTCAATCACTATAAATAAACAAAACTAATCAACTAAACGTACTCCTACAGTACTACTCACAACCCATCTCATAAAAAAAATTTTTACCTTGCTGCTTCGCATTTTATTACCTTGGCAGATATTCAAAAAGGCTCTTTCTTTTATGAAGAATAAAAAAAAGGGGAAATCCCCGCGTTCCTCGTACACCCACTCTAAAGAATTCCTGGCCGTTCAAAGACGACCCTTTACCCAGTCTCCCTGAAAAAATATTCATAGGCAGCTTAAAAGAAACTCCGAACCACCAGACTAATCAAACTTATCCGTCTCGCCTCCTCAGACATTGGGAGCTCCCTGGCGACGGATGAGTTGTCCGGGGCGACAGGTGCAAGCGCAGCGGCAGTCGGGGGCGGCGGAGTCGCAGGAGCGGCAACAGCAGGACCAGCAACAGCAGCAGCAGCAGCAGTACCAGCGGCAGCGGCGGTGGCAGCAGCGACCGGCAGCCCCGACAAGGAGTCCCAGTCCCTCTCGGTCTCCAGCTCGGCCAAGTCGGCCGCCTCGCAGCAACAGCAGCCGCAGCAGCAACAGCCCGCGGCGGCCAGCGCGGCCGTACCCGCAGCGCCGGCACCAGCACCGGCCGTCGCGGCCGTCGCCCAGAGCCAGGCCGTCGAGAGGAGCAACTCCGCAGTCAGCGACACCTCCAAGAGTGGTGACATGGTGGTGAGTACCGTCGGGTCTTTGTTGCGAGAAGCCTGGAGAAACAATGGTTTTTCTTTCTTTCTTTTTTCTTATTTTTGGAGCGCTTGAATGTCCCGCGACTTCTCTTTGTGGATTGGCTCTTTTGGAAAGTAGGTTGGCTGCGTCAAAGCTTATTGAATTTCTGAAAATGGTATTTTTTTGCTCTTGATTTATTTCGCTTCTTTCACGCTTTATTTGATGGAAGACGCGTTCGGTCAGAGATGGGTATCTTTCTTTTTATCGATGATAACGCGATGAAATTTCAAATTTTTTTCTAAACTTCTGGATCTTTATGTACTTTTTTTGCATTCACATTTTTTCATATAAATAAAAAAGGCATTTTCATTCGTTGATGATAATGGGGTGAAATTTCAAATTTCTTTCATATCAGTCTAAACTTTTGGCTACAATTTTTAAAACTCACCATTTTTTTCTGATCATCGTTCAGAAATGGAAAAAGCTAGTTCCATTTATCGATGATTCTTTTTCATTCTAACGCATCTATCTCTGACAAAACTTTTAGATCCGTACTCCCACTACTTTTTCGCACTCACCTTTTTTCTCACCTTCGGGACTAGATAAAAAAAAGATAGTTCCATTCGTTCTCGGAGTGTAGTTAGATACAGAAACATACCCCGTACGAAAAAATCCCAAAATTTCGGTGTCCGAAGTCCTCCGCTTCGATGAGGTACGATAACGAAGCATTGTCCTCTCGCACTCCTCGCTGTAACTCTTTTAACCAGCCGCGTTGCCTTTTGTGCGCGGGCTGATGCGAGAGCGAAAGAGAAAAAAAAAGAGGCGGCGCCAGTGCGAAAACATTGTAAGCGCCTGCGACAAAAGGGACGCGCAATGAATGCCGAGGGCAAATTTTTACGGAGGGGCGGCGAGTTAAAAAGAAGACGAGCCGGCGTCGCAAACGCCGGGTGGTCCCTTTTTACCAGCCGCGCGCCGCTTTCGGCGCCGGGCTTTTACGGGAGCTTTACACCTTCGGTTCCGGAGGCTCCATTGTCGGGCTTCCGAGGAGCGTTTGATGTATCGATTTCTTCATGGTTACGCAAGATGAGCTCGTGTTTATCTTTGGCCGCTCGATAAGTGCTTATCACTTGTTGTAAACGTGCCTTCTTTATCCTAGAAATTTAAACAGGTATTTCGCTAAAAAATCTTTTTTTATATTTAGTGCCAATCTGTTTTAAGCAGTTTTTGTGTTTCTGCGATACCATCAAAGTAGAATATTTTTAACTGAGATTTAAAATGACTGATTTTATAATTGTATTTTGTATGGCATTGTTAAGAAAAGATATTTTGTCATGTAATTTTTAATTTTGTAAATGGTTTAATTAACAGAAAAATAAAATTAATTGTGTAATAATATTTCAACTGTATAAACGCTGAAAAAGTAGCATAAAATTGATGTTTCCCTGAATCTGGTTAATAAATCTCCGCGTCAGGATCATAATGGTGCACCTGTATAAGTAAGAAAAATAATGGAAGCTCTTGGCAACTGCAACAATTTGTTACCCGGTTCTTTTTACACAATGTTGCAAAATATTTACAAATGTGAAGTTTCAGCCTGGTATTTAGCGACGAATATAAACCGGTGTACAAAAAATCAGTTTTATTAACATCCGTTTCATTTTTTCCGCTTGCTGCATTCATCACGAATACACCTCGAAAATCTTGAAATCCATCCAAACTTCATTATTATTAAATTCGCCTGAACGTTTCACAACCTGGAAATGAGGTATGCTCGAAAAAGTAGGATAATAAATGAATTGAGATAAATGGATCGGCGGGTTAAACAAACAACGCGAGAAAAAAGCAGCACATTTTTCAGCGGCAGGAAAAATTTCTTTCGCGCGCATTGACGTCACCCGATTCCTTGCCGCGTGATAAACGAGCGCGGGATAATTCACCTTTCAAGAAAAAAATTCGCGCGAATTGATGGGTATTCAAAGGCAGGCATAAACAGCCGCGGCGCCTCTCCTTCGCGCCGCTCGCAGCTGCATCAATCAACGCGGAGGAGCTGAAAGATCGCGCCGTTAGCAGCTGCTTAAGCGCCGGATCTCCGTCTTCGCTCATTGGAAACTCATCCGAATACCTCGGCGTGCAAATGCATTCCAGCCTCGAGGCCGACTTCCGGCGCAATCGACGTCGATCTTCCCCGGGATATTTGCGCGCCGTACTCATATCCCGTCGCACGCGGCGGGTTTAATTACCCGGCGCGCGTGTCCCTGTGTATCAATTACGCGGCCGAGCGCCACTTAATACTCGTCCCGGCGCGGCCCTTTATACCGTCCCATTCGCGCGTTTATAGGATGTAAGTCTGGCGCGAGTCCAACGCTCCATTTCGCGTCGACGCCCCCCACCCGTAAACTCGCGCGCATCGGCTTTAACGGCGACGTTTATTGTCCGTCTGTTCCGGCTTATCTCGCCGGCGGGGACGAGCCGCGTTCTTTTATCCCTTTTAAACGTTATTACGATGCAATTTGCCTCTTCGACGGCGCACCGGATGATTCCTCGAAGGGAGGAACGCCCCTAACTGCGCGCTCGCCTCTGCTCGCTTCGTATCTTTCTCCCTCCCTCGCTCGCTCCTCTTTGACCGAATCCTGTTGCTGGTCGTTGCGCGAGCACTGGAAAAATTTCATTTTCGCCGCCCCCGCGCTACTACGGCGATATCGAACTTTTCGCGAGTTATTGTGCCTTTGCCCGGCGTTCTCCCCCATTGTCGGCGAGAAATAATAATGCTAACGTCCGACCGATCCAATCCCGCCTCGTTTCGACGTTTCGCTTCGCAGTTTTGTCTTCTCGTCGGTTCGATGACAATTAATAATGTATTAAATGGCGTTTTATTTGTTCGCGATGAGAATGCAGATTGACGTGAACGCGCGGTCGGGTAATTAATTGAAATTTCTAATTATGACGACGAGCCTCTATTTTCAATCAGTGTTTAATGGCAATTCAACATCTCCTACTCTGGGTTTATAATTAATAATACAATACTATTCCAAATATTTTTATTTGTTTACTTCATTTATTATTTATTCATTATTTATCTACATTGTACGACCTGACTTGAAACGTCATGCAAAACTTGAAGCAAAACTTGTAACTATGTATAGTATATAGGTACTGAATTTGAATACTTTTCTATATGTCAATTACAACGCTTTCAGTTCCCTGATCCTCCAACGGTTAAATTTAATTCAAGTGTCATTACATAAATTCTCAATTTTTACTTTACGTAATTGACCCCGTAAAAATATCACTGAACTTTTGATGTCCTATTCAAAATTTAAACACACATATAAAGGTACCTGCACTTAAGCATAAATTTTCCGATAATTAAATTTAATGTTTCATTTTATATCGCAATGTAACTGTTACATCCCCCTTCATTAAATGTAATGTAAATTATTAACGCATTAAAGCATTAAAGGATAAAAACGCTAACTTAAAGCTCCGCAACGTAATATTTTTAACGATACGCTTAATAAATTTGACTGAAAGATAAATTTTTGTCACTTTAAATTTTTAGCTGAACACCGAATGGGCCCAAGTAGAGGTAATCAATCTGATCAATGATGGCACCGGCCTTGGCTTCGGCATCATCGGCGGACGAAGTACCGGCGTCGTCGTCAAGACTATCCTTCCCGGCGGAGTCGCCGATCGCGTAAGTGTCATCCCCCTGGATTTTAACGAAGCACCCTACCCACTTCGCCGGGATTGAATACTCGAGGAACCCTTTGAGCGACTGCAGTGAATTAAAATTTAATTTACCAATTCGCTTCGCTCGCTCGACTGTACAAAAGGAATTATCCGAAGAATTTTTATTATCCCGTCATTTCCGAGAAAAATATCTCTAGCGGAAAATTAAATCAAGGACCGTTTCGACGAGATTACAATTGTTGTACAAAGTCCAGTTGAACCTCGAGTAAAGCGGGGAGCGCCCCTGACGACGCGGCGCTCCTCTCAACGGGCATCGCGCGCTTTCGTTATTTCTTGAAAACAGTCGTTCCGAAAATGTAGAAGCGACTGCACGTAGACGTTCAATCGCGGCGATATCGGGCACCGCGAATGCGCGCGCCGAAAGAAAGTTGCGGCGGCACCGAAACGATGAAATCGCGCTCCATCGACCGGAATAGATGGTTATCAGAACGGACCGAGGCTGCCGCCGCTGAATATGCCCGAGAACTTCCCCACGGCGAACTTTAAGATGGTCTCCCGGAGCGCCCGGGCTCGAGGGTTTGTTACTCGGGGCCCCGGCGCATAACTTCGCGGTTTTACTTTAAAGGGTAAATAAACTTCTTTTTTCTTCGCGAGAGGTAACTTTCCTCTTTTTTTTTACTCGTCTTGAAGTATTTTGTTTATTAGCGCGCGCCTTTACGCTAGCTGGGTCAACAACAATATTTACTGGGAAGTTTTGCTATTTTCGTTGCTCTGAAATTTACGGTTCTTACTTACTTGGCGTATTTAAGAGAAGGGGAGAGAGAGGATAAGTATTCTCGTAATGTGGAAGAGTAAAGAAAGATCCGAAAAATCACTGTTTTCGAAAAAATTGAGTTACTCTGTAAGTTCGATTTGTTCAGTTTTCATTTCTCAATTTTTTAAAAACGGACAATGAGAAAAACTAAGAAAAGAAAGCGTAGGTGTAGTTACCATGGAATAGTTAAACTTTTAAAAGAATTTAGAAGTTAGTATCAAAGATACCGTATTAAACTACAACTATATTATATCGCCGTTCTTAATGAAAAAGCTCGGTTCAATTTATCAGCGAAAACTAGCACATTTCAGGCTTTTCGTTAAACTAACTCATTACATGGTTGCATCGGAAAAAAGTACATTTCTTAGACCTCCCTCCTCTGAAGAAACACACTTTTTGCGTCAAAACTCCGATTTTAGTTGTGCTAGTTTTCGTTGCAAACACGGAAATGAGCTTTTATTCTCTAGGAAAAAGTGAAATGTGTTTTTTATTAGGAACGACGATATTATGAACACTCAGGTCAGTTAACTTCAATTGTTTTTTTCCAAGTGTGCTATGACAGTTGACCATTAATTTTGTAAGGGGGAAGATTAATTAAAGGACGAAATATGAAATTTTCAGGACAATCGACTACAGAGCGGAGATCACATCCTGCAGATCGGCGATGTCAACCTGCGGGGAATGGGAAGCGAGCAGGTCGCCGCGGTGCTGCGCCAGTCCGGCACGCACGTGCGCCTCGTCGTCGCTCGACCCGTCGAGCCGACCTCTCCCGACTATCAGGTGAGTTCGCCCACGCCTATCTGCCCTCCTTGGTTGGATTTTTGAATTCTGAATGACGCGATCTGAAAGTAAATTACAACACGGATAAAACGATTTAAAAGTGCACACAAATTGTGTGATGATAAAAAACATAGAGTTGCACCCTGGTATATTTAGAAGTATCGCACAATAGAGTATTTGAAAAAATAGATCGTACAAATTTTGAAGTGTTATTAATAGTAGATTGTGAAACTAGGGAGGGAAAATTGGCTTTTTTTAAACGAAGATCATGATTGAGTGCAAGATGAAGTCTAGGATCACGCATTTGTTCAAATCATCATCAGTTTGGAAAAGTCATTTCTTCCCTAATTGTTACATGCGCCGTATGTTTTTTAATAGGTGTATGAAATAGACCCTTTTCTCATGCATATGATACGAATGGAAAATGGAGAATTTCGAGCCCTCCATTGTACAAAAAGAAGAAAATGCAAATAAAATCGTGTTCAATTAAAATTTAAATTTAATTTGAAACAAAAAATATTATTCAGAAGCGACAGTGAAAAGTCATTTCCTGCAGCTATTCGTAGACGCTTGGAAAACTCGATTTTTCATTCATTTTACATGCATAGAAAAGGGTATTTTTTCACGCACGTATTATAAAAAAACATTTTTCATCGCGTCATTTCTTCACCGAGATTTTGGAATCATTCCGAATTTGAATCATCGAATCATCCCTTTTTTTTAAATATTACCAATTTTTTGAACTTTTAATTAAAACCGGGCGTGTTTTTTTCACACCGACACATTTTCAGAGTACTGTACTCCGGGAGAAAAATGGAGTGAGTTTAAGAAAAAGAGTACTGACAAAAATTTAGATGTGTTTTTTTTTACCCTTCGCTTATATCACAATAAAAAGCATACTTCTTTACAATTTTCTCCCCACCCTTTATAACGAGCTTTTTTTCTACCTCCACATGTAATGAAAAAAAAAGCTTTTTTTAAACACAATTTCATTTGAAAATCTTTTTGAATAGATTCATACAATAGAGTGCATGTTGCTTTCTAACCGTTGAATACAATTCGTATTCACCACCATGCAGGAGCACACTGTTAATTTTCTTTACCGTTGTGAATCCATTGAAGCATTCAAGACCTCGACAACGTTGCCCGCAGTTTGTTTTTCTCATTGTGATAAATGTCATTTTTCGCACTTGTATGCAGCGTGATGAAGCACTTGTAAAATACCGTAGTAAACCCACACGTATTTAAAAAAAAAAATATAATTATCACGCAATTGTCTTTGCAACGGAAGTGGCTACTCTGTGTGTACGAGGTTGAACAAGAATCGAACGTTTGTATTCAACGAGCAAGCGCAAATAGCTTATCGGACGTACCTATTAGTCTACTTTGAACTAGTGCCAAAAAAGTACAGCGCTACTATAGAGGCGATAGAAAAAAACTGAAAGCCTAGGCGAGCTGTATCAATTTTCTTTTCGCATAAGCGCGATAAACGTTACCTAGAAAATAGATTAGCCCTCGGTGGAAGAGCAATGAGGCGCATCGATCGCCGGGACTCTTGGGTTTCGGCCTTCGAGCCCGGCAAAACGGTCCAATTACCGGGGATGCCAGAAAACTATCCTGGAACATTACTCTTCCACCCGTCCGGCCGGACGGCTACACTCGGCCGCGTATAGCCGATAGCGTAGATTATCTCTTGTCTGTCTATCTGTATATAGTAAACGAAGCTAGCGACTTTCGATAAGCGATGCGCGCTGGAGTGCCGCGGGTGGTGCGGAGTAAAAGGACGCGAAATAATCGCGGCGCTCGTGCGCTTTCCTCTTTTTTTTTTTGTCGGCGACAGGCACTGGGCAGCCACGCGCCGATCGTGCCGACCAGGATCCTCGGCGACCCGGACGAGCTGGACCGACACCTGCTGCGCAGCGGCGCCGACGGAAACAACCTCAGGCGCTCGCAGGGTGAGGCAGGATACGACAACGGCGGCGTTTACGGGCCTGAATCCGATCTCGATGTACACGTTAGTATTATCTTTTTTGTTCCGCATTAGGTAGTTTTTTCTTTTTTCATTTTAGGTTGAATTAATATTTGTTATTTTGTTATTTTTAGCATCGCGGAGAGAATTTTCCTAGAGAAATTGTTTTTGATTAATATATTTTGGAATCAAGTGACCAAAATTACCGCAGATATTTGCAAATTGTTAAAAAAAATAGTAATTCTTATGTTTGTGACAAATTTACCAAGTTTTGAGTAATTTTTATCAAACAAATCAATTCGTCTTAAGATTTTTTAATAAATATTTTTAGTTTTTGTAAAAGAATTCCTTCCGCGTGCACAGATGCGACAAAAGGTTCTATTCTAGATATTTACTTGTAACATTTATTTGTATACGGCAATTAATCAAATAATCTTATTCTGCGAGAACGTAATTAATCTATCTTTCAATTGTTAATAGAACTTTGTCCTTGTATACCTACATAAATATTTAAAAATATTTATTTAAAAGTATTAAGACCCTTTTATGTAATAAGACTGAGCTTTTTACGACGTTTGCAAAAAGTATTTTAAAAACGTAATGGAAAAGGTGATAAAACATTCATTGTGAATCTCCCAATAAAACGTTTACATCTTGAAAGAGGATTAAATTTAATAATTCATAATAATCGATTTATCACAATTATATTACCTACCCATGATAATTTATTGTTAATTTCTGAAAACGCCTACATTAATGCATCAGTGCATAAATACAATACCCAATCCAAAAATTGCTTTCCCATAAAAATAAATAAACAATCCCCACATCATAAACCTGCATTAAATTGGTAAAAAAAAGACGAACGCTCATCCATCACAACACCCCCGCAATAATATTCCACTCGAGTATATCCCCGCACGTGTATACGTATACTAATCAGAGACGTTTAGGGTCGCTCGAGCCTCATCATGGACGTCGGGCGCAGCCCGATATCGGGGCCCCCGGTGCCGATCGGCGAGCTGCCGCTGTCGATCGAGGCCATCGACGTCAACGCGCTGCCCGAGATGGAGAGATTCACCGTCGAGCTGAAGAAGGACAGCTGCGGACTCGGCATCACCATCGCCGGCTACGTCTGCGAGAAGGGTGAGTCAACCCCGCGGCGACGATCGAACGGCCCTCGGCCGGCGAGAGGAGGGGCCGGATGAAATTTTTAGAAAACGAAACTAATCGGAAAACCGATAGCGGCTAAATTATTTACGAGCCGCGGCTGTCGGACGCGCGCCGCTCTCCGCCGGCGGTGAATTATTGAGCGACGGCGAGCGATTTCCCAAAGATTCCTCTTATTTTTAAAGTCAAACTTTTAACTAGCGGCCCGATAGGTGCGCTGATCGAATCACCGATTCAACTTCAATTAAAGTCCGCGCGAGCGCTGGTAAAAATAAAGAAGAACTGTCAAAGCGACTCTTTTGGAGGGGATTGAATTTTTTTTAAAAAAAGAACCGATCAAAATCGCAGCGCCAAAAAGTTCGAGGACAGTCGGGAGTAACTTTCGGTCTGGCGTTTCAGAGGAGCTGTCGGGCATATTCGTGAAGAGCATAAGCGAGGGCAGCGCGGCGGATCTGAGCCAGAAGATCCAGATAAACGACCGCATCGTCGAGGTGAACGGGCACTCGCTGCAGGGCTACTCGAACCACGAGGCGGTCGAGGTGCTGCGCAGCACCGGCCAGACCGTCGTGCTCTGCCTGGAGAGGTACCTGCGCGGCCCCAAGTACGAGCAGCTGCAGCAGGCCATCGCTGCCAGCGAGCTCCGACTGCCCCAGCCCAGCTCGCCCTCCATCACCAGCTTACCCACCTTCCCCATCAGCGCGGTGAGTATTTTTTTTCTCTTTCTTTGCAAGGATTAGTGAAGAGATTTTTTGTCGAATTTACGTGTTTCCTGGAAAAATTATTTGGATTTTTTTTTAATTTACGACGTAATGGGATCGCATTGTATTTTAATTCATTTTATTATTCGCATCGTGTTTGATTTTGCGTAATAATATTGAATATTCTCATTCATTATCGGTTATGTTACAGATTTTATGTTGTAATCCGATGCTTAATACTGTAAGCTTATAAATTGAACGTGAAATTGAAATGATATCGTTAATTCATTATTTTATATATTCCATCTGATTAAAAACGAACTTAAAATTGGATTTTCGCGTACTGGCGCATGTTACTTTTTAGTAACATTTCAACACTTTCTCGTGTAAAATATAAACAATAGTTTACGATACTTAATAATTAGATAATATGTAATACCAAAATAAAAATTCTGCATTGACAAGCGTATGATTTGCATTGCAGGACGGTGACACAACATTGGAGATCGAGCCGGAGGCCGAGTCCCATACAACGGTGGACAGCGCGGTACTGCAGGAGATTGATCGGGACGCTTTGATGGGTGATTTGGACGAGGTCACGAACGTCGAGGCGCTCCTTAGCGATCCATCCACCGAGCTGACGGCGAAGATCGAAGCGGCGATCAAGGCGAAGTGGCAAAAAATCGTCGGTCCGGAAATCGAGATTGTGGTACGCTTCGTGAATACGAAATACGCCGCACAAGTGCCGCGAAAGTGTTTTTAATGCCGATTTTCTCGTTCGCTGCAGGTGGCCCAGCTGAAGAAGTTCGCGGAAGGCAGCGGCCTCGGCATCAGTTTGGAGGGCACGGTGGACGTGGAGAATGGACAGGAGGTGCGGCCCCACCATTACATTCGCTCGATCTTGCCCGAAGGGCCAGTTGGACAAAATGGCATTTTGAGATCCGGGGACGAGCTGTTGGAGGTGCGTAACTCGTGCGGTAATCCGTTGGTTTTACGAGAGTAGAAAAATTATTGACGATATTAAACTTGCAGGTAAATGGTTATCGTCTGCTCGGGATAAATCACATGGAGGTAGTCACTGTTTTAAAAGAACTGCCGCTTCACGTGCGCATGGTATGCGGAAGAAATGCTGCTTCTCAAGATCCACTCTGTCCAATCGATACTGCCCAACATCAAGCGGCCTTCCAAACAAGAGTGCGTATTATATATCTATGTTGGAATTATTATAAATGTAAGAAAAAATATTATTTGTAAAATTTATGATTTTTTCAGAGTATACTTGGTGGCTCCCTTCAAAATTTGTTACCCACTTCGGATCGCTTAGTAAAGGCAAAATCAGATGGATCCTTAGCTTCGACTACAACGACGGCAACCGTGACTGATGCTAGTCTGAATAAGATGAAATCTCGCTCCTTGGAACCTTTGACTGGACTAGCGATGTGGAGCTCCGAGCCACAAATCATCGAATTGGTTAAAGGAGAGAGAGGCCTTGGGTTCTCTATTTTGGATTATCAGGTATAATGAGCCGCAAATTAAAATTAAACAACATTTAAAAAACTTTTTAAACTACATTTACAATTTCCACGCGCAGGATCCAATGAACCCCAATGAGACTGTGATAGTAATAAGATCCCTCGTACCGGGCGGCGTTGCCCAGGTCGACGGCCAACTAATCCCGGGCGACAGGCTGCTCTTCGTGAACGATATCGCCCTGGAGAACGCGACTCTCGACCAGGCGGTGCAGGCACTCAAGGGCGCGCCGAAGGGTATCGTGCGCATCGGCGTGGCCAAGCCCTTGCCCATTCCCGATAGCATTGCACAGGTGAGCGATCAGGCGGATCGAATTGAGTTTAAGAAAGACACGAGTCTCGCGCCTATTATGGACAGCCATAGGCAGAGGCTCGAGTACTTTCGCGAGCGTAAGATCAATGTCATTCAGGCGCCAAATCACATGGACTTGATCGAGGGTTTACAACACCAGCATAATCTTGTCAAATCAGAAAGTTTTTAAATTTAAAAGCTTATTTTTTTATATTTTTTTTTTACTTAAACCACATCGAAAGTGGTTGCCATAAGCAATGACTGCAATGATTCTTACATACTATTATGTAAAGTAAAACTTATTCTTGAATGTTTTATTACGACAGTTGATGTGTATATTTTTAGAGTTTATGCATTAAAATTTTTGCTGTTATTTTGCTACTTTCGATGTCGTCTGGGTATTTTCTTTAAATGCGGACGATTCTTCAATTATACTAATTGTTAATATTATGTACAATATTTTGAGTTATTTGCTAAAACTAAAATTTACTGAAATTAATTAAAAAAGAGCATCTAATGAAGGTATTTGGTACACCTTGGATAGCTTGCGTTGAAAATCGTGCGTGATAACTCGTGAGTAAGTTGAATTTAAAATTATTTTTTTGTCTTTTTAAAAGTAATTTAAAAGTTTACTTAATCACCATTTTTTACTTTTTCTACTTTTTAAAGTTTCACTGCATGCTATCCTAGGTAGAGCATTAAAGAAACTTGAAGCAGACGGAATTTTAAAAGCTAAACTTTTCAGTATTATTATAAATTAAAGTATACAGGTTCAGAATTTCACGTTTAATAAATCATAACGATGAAGAAATGATTACAGATAATAGCAAAAGTACTGATTACTGATAAATGATTTATTTCTATTAAATTACTTTTGTAATTTAAAATTTATTACTTTACTTAAATTTTATTTAAGTAGTATTTTAAGTTATACTTTTTTACAGATTTAGTTTTATATCATTTATTAATCAAAACAGCCGATTTACAAATTTGTGCAATCATTTTAAATCAAAATTTTTTGTGAATAAGTTTTATCCTACATATTACAATATTTAATGTTATATAATTTAGTTAAGTCAGAAATCAGTATATTTTCAAAATATTATTTCAGCTGGAGAAATAATAATTTTACGTACATTTTTATTCATATTCATGTAAAAGTAAACATATGAATTTTAATGAAATTCAGGAAGAAAGGTTTTATATTTGTAGATACACTGTCATCCGTCAAATCACACTTATTTTTATTTGTACAAATCACTTCCCTCATAGTCAATAATTCATACATTTTTCTTATTTGTGCTTATGTTATTTGTGTTTTTTTTACAGTCTGACAATAAATTTACGTTGTTAAGTGTGTTTAGTTTTAATAGCAATACGCATGCTTCGATCAAAAGCTGATCGTTGTGTCAAAGAGTGTGCCTTTTTTATTGTTTAATGTAGCATATAACATTTTCTCGCTTGTACATGTTGCAAATAAAGACTTTAAATGTTAATTCGATTTTAAGACGATCGATGAAAATTTAATTTTTGTAGCATAAATATATTTAACAACGCCGTCAACGTTCAACTCATTCAATCTTCTGAACGAATGAAATTTTAACAACACTTATAATTGTAATTTTAAAGAAAATACTAGTTTTGCAAATGAGAACTATTTTTTTATGTATGTTACTTGAATGTTGAAAATTGACGGTTCGCACTACAAAAATTTCTAGTTTGTTGACACGATTGTTGATATTTCCTTAACACTGATGGTACGCACTTTCACGCGTGTCACCGCTAATGTAGACTTACACATGTACATTCGCCGTGTGTGAAAAGCAAGGGGACACAGCCACTTAATGGATATACACCGAAGAAACTGCCGGCGACAACTTGTATTTCACAAAACAATAAATAGGTTGTCGCACACATTATTTTTTTCTTTTGTTTATTCAAAATGAAAACCTCCATTCTCACCATTTATTTTCCTCCTCGCACTTTAGTTCTGTACACAGGAAAAACCCAACGAATTCGAGTAAACAAACTTTTGTCTAATTTAAAGCGCAAACACTAAGTAATTTAGAGTTTTTCCAGGTTTGTTTGAATTCTTTCGCTTTTTCCTGTGTTACGCATTAGCGCCAGTTTTTGTGTTTTCTGTTTTGCCACCACCATGTTTTCTCATAATCCGCCGAAAACCCTTCTTGCTGAATAACTATCCTTTGCAAATCGAAGTCTACTTTTTTACAACTGCGATTGAAAGCAAACGCAAACAATTATAAAAGAAATTGGCGTAACTAATCATAATCAAGAATAAAGGATATTAAAAAACATCAAAGTCCAGTTTAAAAACTGTTGACGCAACTTGTAAATAAAAAATAACATTTAATAAAAAGTTTTTAATTAGCGTTAAGGTACGTCCGCTACATTTTTCAACTCTATTTTAAATCGGTGAAGCAGAGGAAGTCTGAGCAGCGGGAACCACTTAAGGAAAGCGTCATGTGTACATTATGCGCGCGACAGTAACTTTAACTCGCCCTCACGATAATCTCTTATCGCAAACAACGAGTCAGAGAGCAACGTACGTCTTTTTTTTCAGAGGTCTATTTCTGCGCTTTACGCGACTGCGATGACGGCCTCCTCGACAATGCAAAAAAAAAACTCTTACGTAAAAAGTTCCGTACATACCCAACTTGTTTTTCCCTGCTCTCGAAGTTTTCTCGGTACACGCATTTTGAGTAAAAAAAAATGTACACCGCATTAGCCGCGCCCTATAGGCATTGCCCGTAATATCGATGTAGGTATTTGGCTAATCGATCGTTTAATGAAACGCCACGTAATTCCGAGCCACCTTAATGCGCCAGAGCCTTTGGATTAGCAAGCCGTAATGTGTACATATATCCTCTGTGTACTCGCTTCTTGTCTACGGGGATGTGTAAACTTAACGAGTATTGCTAGTATTACGATTAGAGTAAAGCGCCATTGAAATCGCACCGCTATTCTCTTACTAACAGTATAACCATACCCGCAGATGCAGCAGCCTCTTTAGTATTTTGGATTAATTTTGTTTTATGACACTTTTGTTTTTTTTTTGAAAATTTGTTCAAATGAATAGTAATAATGTTAAAATGAAATGCAATTTTATCTTTGTTTCTGTAATTTAAAAAATTTTTGTTGTGTTATTTCGCAATAACAAAGTGATACAAATTTGCTCTTGAATTTTAGTAACACATTAACGTACATGTGCACGTCGTTAAATTACTTCAAAATCTAAAGATTTCTCACCTCGATCAAATTTAACGCAAGAACATACCCATTCGTGCTTACGTACGCTGTGCCGAGTTCACTAACAAATACTTAAAAAGCCACTTTATTCGATCAGATAACCTTTGTAACGTTTGACGTATACATCCACATAAAAATAAAATCCTAAAACGTGCCGACGTCGCACGCATAAAAAAAAGCCAATAAAAAACACCCCGCCAAAGGGAGACTAAAAATTCCGCCAGATGCAATATCCCTCTCCCGGGGGATGTGCGTCCGCAGTTCTCACGTATAAAAAAAAGAGACAGAGAAATAAAAAAAAAAAGTTCACGCTTCTGCTCCCCGTCCGCAGCCAGTATACATACATGTGTAATAAGGGAAATTCCCCGGCGGCGTTTAACGAATACGTTGACCGAACTACATATCGGGGAAATCGCTTTCGACCCATTTTCCATATAGCGTCTCGAGGAGTGTGGCGTCATCCCCCAAGAGAGAACGAGGGAGATAGAGAGAGAAAGAGAGGGGAGGAAAGGAGACGCAGAAGATAAATCGATGATAGATAACTCTAGAAGGTGCGAGTCGAGTTTCGGCCGTGAGTCAAAGAAGAGAGAGAGAGACCTATATATATACACACAACTCCCTCGATTTGCGCTAATGGAAAAACTGACTCGCTCCCTCGCCGCGTTCGCTCCGAGTTTCGCGCGAGACACGCGCGTCTTCCCTTATATTTATATAAACTTTTGCCCGTGCGTCGATCGGCCTCCCGGCGGGTATAGCCAACTTTTCCTTTTTCTCACACACCGAAATTAGCCCGCCGCATTTAATTTTCCGATGGTTTATTAGACGAGACTCCCTCGAGATATATGGTGATGGTTTTTTTGTACGAGCTGAGTTTTAACGAAAATGTTACAAGAGATAATGGGAGAGCGAGCGATGAGTATACGCGCGAGATTCCTTCCGTGAGTATTTACTTTTCGAGGTAGGTATTTTTCATAAAGTAGTGAATTCTAGAACAAAAATAAAAAAAAAATAAAGTCTCAAATTCATAGTTACAGTGTTAGTGATTTTATCCTATAGTTGCTCTGAACAACGTTGCAACAAAGACGAAGGAATTTTAACGACACTATTTTGTGAACGTAACTTTCACAGATTCAGAAATTGTTTAGTCTCTATGTCGTGCATAAGAAATGCAGAATCCCTAAGTGAAGTTTTTGTTGCTAATTTTAGTTTATTTCCTTGCGCTTGTACGTAGTTATATGTTAGTCATTATGAATACAATATTTCTAAAAAATTTCAATTCGCTGTAGATGCTTTTAAGGATACACCATTTCCAAATCTCAATTTGCAATAGTTCAGTAAACCGCTTATTTAAATACAATAAAATGATAATTAATTATAATTAAAACGCTTATTTAAATACAAATTATATTACCATATTATTGCGTTTTTAAAAATTTTTTTATTAATTTTATTATTTTCCATAATTGCAAGATATTGAATTATACCGTACAGTTTGAAATCACATTTACGAATAATTTTATTTTAAAGCACATATAATACATTTTATCAAATTTTGAATTTTATTAATTTGAATTGTTAAATCTGCATAAAATTTTTCAACTTATTACTCTATTTAATTTCTTAATTATTTAAAATTTGTATGCCTCTATTTTAGAATAACGTTTTCACCATGGAATGACAAACTACATGTATTATTTCAATTTATGCAATTTTCTTTGTACAAAAACGCATAACAATCCACGTATCAAAAATTGCACAAATTGTTGTAACTCAAAGTGCTTACCAAGTGCACATCGTACCAATGACTAAAAATGGTAAAGTGATAAGATTTTTTTCTCCACGAAAAGAACAAATTACCGATACACTTCATTCTCTCGGTATCGCCGAGAAGGATTGATTAATAAATTTACTTTTAATTTTTTTTTTCATTCCTCAGGTATGCTTTCGGCAGAAACACCAAAACTAAAAGATTGTGCATTCTTCTCGATAAACTTTTTAACTAATGTACCTACTAATTACTAATACTTGCAAGCAACCACTGCATTGAAACTAACGTATGCATTTCTGTCTATATATCTCACTCTCACTCTAATTCGGCTGAAGCTCTAAAAACTCTACGCCTACGCTTCTCTCTAGCATTATTATACTTACGTGTGTCTATGTACTTTGAATAACTTTTAGTAGATAGTTTAAAGAGAATATAAGAACGTCATTATTAAGCTTTTGGGGTGCGCGCTCCTCGGAACTTAAGAGTTTCCCGCTGCCTCATCCTCCTTCAAACATTTTTTTTTATCAATTTTTCATTGTATAGATTTGTACGAGAAAAGAAATGGTCGATGCAAAGATAAAAAAAAACTCAGATAATGATCTCAGTGCTTTTGAGTCTCTTCTTTTTCTTTAGACTACTAGACGATCGATGAGTAAAAAAAAAACTAATAATGAAACGATAATGAATGGAAAGACGAAAAGAAGTAGGGATAATAATAACAAAAAAAAATTGACGTCGTTGAAATTTGATGGCGATGTTAACTTTGGAATTCTCTTGCTTTTCAGAACAACTTGTAAACGCCAGAGACGGATCGCGGAAGGATAATCAAACTTGATTACAACCACTATGACCAAATTAACGCAATATGTCCTTATGGTGTCAGTTTTACCAGTACTACGATAACATAAATATAAGTCACGTTAAATAAAGACGAAACTCATTGTACATATCAAAATGGTATATATTGCTTTAATGTGCCCTGATGATCCTCTTCGATTAATTTTTTTTTTTTTGCTCCCCTCTATATTCGACGTCTGCGAGGCGATTGCGCGCGCGATATAGTTTAAGTTGTGAGCCTCGAGTAAAAAAATAAAAAAATTTCCCGATAATATATTATCTGATCGGGTAGCGATCGGTAAGTACACATTCACTTACTTACACCCCCTTCCCTCCCCCTACGCCTCGTGAGTGATGTCTGATATTTAGTTTATTTTATATACTTTTATTACTCTAATTTATCTTATTGAACTGATGATTTCCTTATATTGAGAATTTTTTCACTTTCGTTTCTTTTTTTTTTACTTGAAATTTGTATTACAAGCTCGTTATATAAAGTTTTATTTTTTAAATCACTGGCATGTTTGTACGCGCACTCTGGAAAGGTCTTCACTCATATTAGTGCAATAAAATTGTCATGCGAACTTTTTTCACATTCTTATACCTTTCTTCTATAAAGTACAATTTTTTATTTCACCCCGGCACTGCGAGACGAACATATATATAGGTATATGCAAATTTCATGTGTGTTTACTAGCAAAAGCAATCAAGAGCCCCTATGCAAAATAGTATAAATAGTAAAAATAAATTTTAGAACATCGTTCTATCGACAGAACGAATTCGACAAAATTCATTAGTTTCAGTTAAATAGGTTAAACAACCGTTCGCCAAAAGTGACTATAATTTTGAGGCACAGAGTACGATTGGAAATGATCAAAAAATCGATTTTTCGGTGACAAATGTTTGTTTTTGTATTTATATTTAATTAAAAAGGTTAACGGATGGAAATGCTTCATACAGAGATAAAAGAAATACAAATATAAAATAAAAATGAAAATATAATTAAACGCACTATAATAGTAGTTAAAAATCTAGCTGGGAATTCTTCAACATATTTTTGAAGCTAAATCTTTTGAACACTCAAATCTAAACTATAATTTTTGAAAAGAAGGAACTCTTTTGAAGTACTTAAACACTTTTAAATCGTTCTTTTTGACTTGTCACTTTAATTTTTATTCAAAGTGACTTTAAATTGTCGAAAAACTTTACTTTTAAGAACATTTATTTAGGTAGCTCATTCACATCTTTCGCTGAAAATACATTTAAAATAAGAAATTAATTTTCCAACCGTACCCTATCTTCAAAACAACGAGCTCAACTCACTCAAAACTAATTTCAACTAAAATCGCGCGTCCACCGAATTTGAGTTCATCTCCCCCGCGGGTCGCTCGTTTCCCGCACGCGCGCGAGACGCGCGCACGAAAAAATAAAATCGAAAACAATTTTCTAATCGACGGGCGAGCGTAGCCGAAAACAAACGGCTCGGGCGCCGTAACGAGGGGGCATTGTGCGCGCGTGCGGCCGATGGGCACAAAAGGCCGTCACCGCGTGACTTGGCCCGCAGCGGCGTTACGTACGCGCGCGTCAATTGAAATCCACGAAACGCCGCGTCCGGCTTTTCCGCAGGGGGGGCGGGGGCTCCGGATTACTCGGGGCGCGTGTACATCGCGATGAATTGTTTTCGGGCCCCGGGCGAAAAGTCCCCGGTCCCCATTGTGCGTGATCCATCACGCGCGGCGACGGCCGAATTTACGAGGCGCCTCCATTGTTCGCGATTATCGATTTTGCCCCATTGACGGATGGCCACGGCGGTTTAGCGCGAATTAATGAGTGCACCCGCGCAAATTGTAATTATCGGGTAATAAATTTATTTTACGTAATTTAACTTTGCGATAGCAATTAGCGAGTTCGCGCTTAAATTCCGCGGGCATTTGCCGTGAAGGAGATTTTGATTTTGACGTAGGATTTCTTTTTATGTATAGGATCATTGGTGTGTATAAACGTGTTATGGAGGAATTAGGAACGATGTATGAATAAATTTGTAGCCACAGTTATTACACTGCGAATGAAATACGTAGCTAAATTCACTTTAGTACTTTAAGTTTTATGTCATAGTTTGACTTCACTGCATTGCGTTCACATTTCATATTTGCGCACGTGTTACGGACATTATTATTACACATGAAATGAGCCGTGGTATGGTGAAACCCGAGTACACGTGCACCTGAGTTATCGCGGTTAATAATTCAAATTATAACTTTAGATTTCAGTGCGACTCACTTGAAGTTTCTCATTTTACAACCTTTATTAATAAATATTAAGTGAAAGTTTTTATGTGTTAAATTACAGTATTAAAATACGAATTTAAGAGAGGTATACTTTTGATAAAATTGGAACCCAATTACGAGATCGTGTCCAATCCATCTGTACATAAATTTTAGATAACAAAATTGCAATGCGCTTTAATCGCGTACCTTTGAGTTAGGCAAATTTCTAAAAAATGGCTTTGTTTTACTTTATCACAGACAGCGTAGAAAAAACGATTACCTTTTTCACACAATGATAAAATAACTGTTGTCAATTAATAAACAGTGAATAGGAAACGTCAAACTGTTACAAAGCTAGTCGATCACAGAGTATCACAATGTTCAGTTGAAATTTTGGTTCTACAGCTGCATCTGCGCAACGCGATGTGTACACGAAATTTTTTGTCCGCTATCGAGTTCTCAAATCCATCCCGTTCGCAATTTCCAATTAAAGCGGTCTGCCCGATGCATCATTTTGATCTGGAAAATCCGTTTTATCGCTCGAATCGACGGACGGAAACGACGAGATGCGAGTTCAGCGAAGAATTTATGTGCCCACGATTTATTTCGCACATATGATCGAGAACGCTTTATTGGCAAACTTGCGCACGAGGCTGCTTTAACGACGTGTTGCAAAAAAAAGCGATGCGCAAACGCAAAATTTTTAATGTCTGCTAAATACCCGTGTACGCCCGCAGGGCGTGTAAACAAAGTTATGAAACTCCGCGGCTGAAAATCATAAAATCTAGGGGAAATTCGTCGGGAAACGCGAAGGTCGGTGCGGATAAATCGGTTATGTTTACGCGCCTCCGCGCAAAATCCGCCGGCGGCGCGTATAAAATTCGCCGTATAATAATTTTACGACGCTCCGTAGACGGCCCTCACAATAAATTCGTCCCGCCGTACTTTCGCGTCCCGCGAAATTTGCATCGCCCGACAAAAGTCGCCGCATCACTTTTATCCGCCGAGTGCACCCGCGCGCGAGTAAAGCGGCGCGTAAACCCCTCTCCCGTTAATCGGAGCGAAAACATCCTCCTCGATAAAATCCGCCGCGGCGCGATCGGAAATCCGTATGAAAATCAAATAAAAGCCCGGCGGGTGGGATGCGAAGAAAAGAGAGGGAGAAAAAGAGAAGGCGCGCCATAAAGTTTGCCGAAGCGATTCAACTTCTCGTCACTTACAAATTACGGACGCCCGGAGAGGCGGCATCCGGCCGCCGGTGATTTATTCCATTTCATAACTGGCGCTCTACGCGGACCGCGGGATAAAAGGGGAGAGGAGCGAGAGGGACGGGCGGAGAGAGAGAGAGGGCGACCTTCGTCGATATTCAACGCGCGGCAGCGATTTCAAGCGCTTTTCGTTGCTCCCCCCCGTCCTACCAGCGCTGTACCCATCACGGGAGTCGTTCCCCGTACGATTTTGAGGCTTTCACGCTGTAATCCATTTAGGGATTACACGCGTATTCGTTTAGATTCGCGCTTTTTTTTAGCCTTTCTTGCGGGGCGGCGATCGGATTATAATTTGCGATCGCGGCAATTTTCTACGTGCTGCTCGTAAGCGCGCGGGTTACTCGAATTAAAGTTTGCTGCAGGTTTATTTTTTTTTAGTTTATAATAATTTTGTTTTTTAAGTTTGATGTAATTATTGCGAACATTATTCATTAAGTAATAAATTATAGTACTTCGTTATTTTGTTGTTTTTTTTAAGATTACTCGTAAAAAAATTCATCACTGCGACAAAATTTATACTAGAAAGTGGTGCATTTTTTTACAGCGTATAAGTCCTGAGTAGATCTCTACTATTTCGTTATTGACAATTCTTTTATTTTTCAAAAATCAAAACCACTTTTTACGAAAATTGCTTCATAGTATCCTCCGAAGTGAATGAAAAATTTGTTATTACATTTTTTTCATCATAATTTTGCATGAGCTATTAGGAAAACGTACAATAAATAACTTATAAAATATAATTAAAAAACGTAAAAGGTCGATTTTAATTTAATTTTTCCAAAACATTTTTACAAATTGCCTCTCTATAATAAACTTATACGCGTGTAGACAATTTTTTTACGAAATCCCCACAATCTTCACGAAGAAACGCGTTTCCATAAACCTCCTAAACGAACGATCCCATCGATCACTCCGCGCAAATCAAACACACTCAAGCGATGAGAATAAAAAAAATAATAAACCAGCCTGAGCAAACGTTGTTCGAGTACTCGACGCGGGCAATCGGCAAAAAGGCCGTTGATCGAACGGTGCCTGCGGGGCTTGCATCTCGGCCGAGCAAACACTCCGCCGCGGCCAATCGAGAGGGAGAGTGCGTGGGAAGTGTGTGTAGAGGGGTAGAGAAAAAAAAGAGGAAATGTGACGAGAAACGAGGGAGACGCGACGGCGTACAATGCGACGCCTAAGCACACACTGGCAGAGCCGAGCGGACTAAAGCGGAGAATCTTTTTGTTCCTTTTTGCCCATGCGCAGCGCTTGACTCCGATCTGCATAGTCAGGCGTAGCAAGAGCCTGCCGGACAGCGACGCCACCGATCACGTCGCCGACCTCAATGACTTCCTGTCGTCCCGATCAGGTGAGATGATGTTTTTTTTCTGTTTAACTCGGCGACTTTTTTTTGCTACTCGGAAATAAATACCTGCGTAGGTGGAATGAAGAAAAAACAAAGTAAAAATAAAACAGTAAATAATATAGTAAAAGTAAAAGTAAATAAATTAGTGTGTAATAAGTAGGTAACTCTTTTAATTGCAAGATGTATTTAATCGAATAAATGATCTTTTTTGATTGAGGGAAAAGGCTAAGAAAAAAGACATGTCTTACCGGACCCGTCTGTTTCTACTGACACGCATCAAGCTAAATTTGGATCGTTCGTGGCCCGAGATTTTTTCTTGAAAATATAAGTGCTTCTTTTAAATGCCTTTTTCTTGTTTAAATGATGATTACAGCTTAAGTTACTACTGTTTAATCCATAATAACATTGATATTAGTCATTAAAAATAACATATACCAGTAATAATATTAGTAGGCTTAAAAATTTATCGGCATTGTATAGGTGCAATTATTTATGATGTAACTCACGATTATAAATTTTATACTGAAGTCATAAATATGCAAATTTTACATTACTCCAGTAAAATATGTAACATTTATAAAAAGTGTTCATTAAGTTTCCTAAAAAAGGTCAAATGAATCAAAGGCACCTATTTTCTTCCATTTAATTTAAAAAACATCAAAAAGTTCTCATTTGCAGAGCAAATGTGATTAAAATTTTTATGTTCGAGCTGTTACGCAGATTTGCTAACGTGATGTAACTAATGATTTGCATTCAAAAAACTTTTAAATATTATTCAACATTTACGTAAAAGCATCGTGAAAGAAAAAACACTTTCTGATATCGTTAGAATTTTTGCGCTCGATATTATTCGATTGATTAAATTATCGCGTGTATGCCAGCCACAATTGCGATCGCCTTTATCCCCCGCTCAATTAAGATTAGAAGATCTAGTTGCGGATTCTATCAGTTTCTAAATTGAATGCCTTCGCTCTGCATTCTGCATCAATATCTCGTAATATGATAAAGAGCTTAGCGCGATAACTTCCTACATTGTCAGCAGAATGGATTTCCGTTGCACTACAATTTCCATTGTAACTGTTCAACTAAACTAGTAACAAGTTTCTAATTCTCAAGATAGTTTATAAAATTTTGAGGAAAATAATTTTTTTTGTCAACTATTTATTTAATTTCTTTTCACGCATAATTCAATGGATTAAATAATACATGACACTGAACATTTGCAAACCAGTTATTAAATAATTGTATAGAAAGGCAATTCGCTTAAATAAAGTAGAACAAGTCCGACCGGTCGGACCAGTTACTCCGAGTCAACGCGGATTTCCTAGTAACAAACTACCCTAATTTACCACGCGTGACAATCATTGCTTCAACCGTAATCCACTGAAATCTCGCGAAAAACACTCCTCAGCCTCATCAATATTATTCCTCATTGGTCCAAAACAAAATCCCTCCCTGTCGCAAGTTTATCCCTTCTTGTTTATCCTCGTCTAAAATCCAAGTGCAACCTTGAATTTCAAGACTCTCCCGTCACTTACTAGAGGATCCAACCTAGTCTAATCCAACGTATAACTAGAAATGAAAGAAGCCACATTTGTTAAACTAACACTCAGTAGTTTTAAAGCCAAAATAGTTATGAAAATCTATAATTTAAATTTCGTTACGTTACTATAACTTTTAAATGAAATGTGCATTGAATAAGTGAGATTTATAAACAATATTAATCTTTATCCTACTACTGAAAATGATCGCCATTTTACCTTCCAGCCTCAAAGCTATTGACACTTAGTGTCCAAAATTTTGGCTAATTCCATCATTTCTATCTCACACGAAAACAAGTCCCGCGGTTTCCTAAAAATTCGTAATCCGGAGATCGCACCCTCTCCCAGTTACACCCGCGAAACGATCGTTCTCCTCGCGACGAGACGTTACACGCGGGACCTGGCACTTGCAGGGACCAGCGATCGGGACGAGGCGGCGGCGGCGGCGGTGCCGGCAATCGCCGCGCCCGACGCGGACGGCCGGGCCGAGGAGAGGACGCCGGTCGCCGAGGGGCCCAGCGCGCCCGCCGACAACGAGCTCCTCGGCTTCGAGGAGGCGCTGCTGCCACCCAGCCACGGCAAGGAGGACCGCGAGCCCCACTCGCCCCTCATCAAGCTCGTGCCCTTCGCCGAGGAGCAGCGACGGGCGCTGCTCTGCCAGGCGCCTGACGCCGAGGACACCGACGCCAAGCACGACCAAGGTGATTTTCTTTGGTTTGATGGATGGTTCGTTAGGTATCCGCTGGATTGGCTCTTTGTAAAACAAGATTTAGAATTTTTTAAGAGGGCCAGGAGGTACTTAGTGCTTTTTTAGAGGGTAGGAAAAGATGCTATCTTGTAAGAAAGAATATCCAATTTATATATGTGGTTTTTTGAGATGATGTTTTTTCCAAGTCTTTTCTCAGATATATGTTTCTTCACTTTGAGTGTTTCTTAGGAAAATCGGTTTATTATTATTTTATCGATCTATTGGCATTAAATAATATAGAATTTATTGAAAATAATCAAATCAATGAAAAGTAAATTGTTTCCTTCTCTCTTATGCTGTTTATATATATTATTATTTGCCATTGCGTCCGAATGTTTATCAGAGACCACAATAATAATAAAGTAATTACATCAGAACCAATCAATTTAAGTAAATAGAGACTTTCTGTTCAAGAATATTTACGTCCTTCAGGTTAATCATTTCTAAGAAGATTATTATATGTGAATTTATCTTTTAAAATGCCACTTTTATTAACGAAATTACAATTGTCATTTTGAAAACAAATCATAAAATTTATCATTATTTACTCACTTCGATAATTCGAAATACAGGCGGAGATTGAAATTAATGCTTTGATTGAATTGGAAACAATAGCATCTACAAAACCACACGACCAATTTATCAATCCGATTTAATAATGCATCAGCCGTCCTAAAATTGAATATTGAGAGGCTCATCAATATTCAAGAACTTCCATAAAATTTCCCAATTACCTATTAATGATTAGACCAGATAATAGCCTTAAATCAAAGCACAAATTCTCCCGCAATCTCTCTAATAAATCAGGCCTTAAAACAGCGATCGCTTTATCCGCGCCGCGAAAACGATCCGGCGCGTATAAAATTCGAAAATTAACCGGCGAGCCAATCCAGGGGATAGGGGGATATAACCGCGTTTATTGCCGCGCTCGGCTAACCGTGACGGACGATGCCTGGTCAGCGGAAGCGCCGCGGCGCCGGAAGAGCACGCCGGGCGAGCGGACGCGCAAGCGGTCGCTGGTCCAGGAGGGCGACGCGTCGGCCCGCCGGCGCAGCCTCCGCCAGCAGGAGAGCTTCGACCGGGTGGCGCGCTACCTCGACGACGAGGCCGCCGTCGCCGGACCGTCCAGTCGGCCGACGCCGGCCGAGAGCCGACTGCCCGAGGTCGCAGCCGCCGTCGCGGATGAGGGCGGCGAGGGGCGGGAAGAGGAGGCGCCGCGAGTCGCCGAGGCCAGGACCGACCTGCTGGTGGCGGAGACCACCGAGGAGGTCGCCGCCAAGAAGCGCAGCTCGCTCAGGAGGCGCAGGGAGGATCCTGCCGAGTCCGTCGTTAAGGATGATCAGGTAGCTTGAGATTTTTTTTTTATTTTGCGAGTTGCGATAAGAAATTTGTCTTGAAAATTGAGAAGTATGAATTTAATTAATGACAAAAATTGAATTAAATTAAGTAAGTTTTATTGGGATGAGTGATGATCAGTCTTATAGATTGTAAAATATTGGCAGCATTTTCCATTTTCTTATTTTAGTGAGCCAGTTTTTAAGAACGAACTAATTATTTTATTGTGCATTTTATCTGATCTTTCAAAATCTAAATGCGCGAATGAGGTATCGATTCAAGTGAAAACTGATGAACTACTCTGGGCATCGTTTAGCTCAGTTTTAAATTTTCACTTGAGTCACTTTTCACCATTTGTATTCTTTTGGCAATATAATAGTAATGAAATTTCTTTCTATATATCTCGAATAATAAACTCAACTCTACCAAGAAGATAAAATTAATTAAACGAAATAAATTCATATATTTTATCACAGTAAACACTTACCTATTAAAATGCTGTTTTTGTTAACTAAAAGATTTAAGAGTTACAAAAAAATCTTACTTCAATTTTCGGAAAATTAATCCATTTATTTTCGTAGGATCAATCTATAGTAATACCGGTGGAAACGACGAAGAAAACAGTGCGTATCTGTTCGGTGGAGGAGGAAATCCGCATTGAGAGCTTCGACTCGGTTGACATGGACGAGTTGAGCCCCTGCGCGGAGATGCAGGAAGTACAGCTGGTTACAGCGAAAATTCTCACTGCCGAAGAACTCGCCGACAGCATGTCACGGCGAGACGAGGGCTTGAAAAGCCCTCTGAAGGTACGACTTTCTGTCAACGCGACAGACTTTTTATTAAAAAGAACACTTTGATAAGATAAGGTAGATAAATCGCTAGTAAAAGACGTTACATGAAAAAATAGTTTGTCATGTGTCATTTTGAGTAATTGGATGCACTTTAATTTTACGAAAGAATATCTTTAAATAATTTGATGCTATTTACCCAAAGATTTATATGAAATCCTCTATTTCATAATAAAAGATATATTTAAAAAAAAATGTAAATACTCTTTTTTTAAAAGAGAGGTTGTTCGTTAAAAAAGGTCTTTTTGAAAGTAAAACCTCCCTTTTGAGAGAGAACTTTATTTATCAAAAAGGAAATTTTCCTTTTTGTACCCCTGTGACATCGTATCAACTTGACACGATGATGTATAAAGAGGAAAATTACCTTTTTCAAAAGGGAATTTTTTTCCTATCTTTTAGATGACTCACCTTGTTCGCATTAGAAAGAACATTTCCCATAAATTAAAAAAAAAAATCCAATTTCCCTTTCCGCTTACTTTCGCAAACAAAACCAAACCTTTTTCAACAACTAAATTCATCATCCCCGCTGCCCAGGAGGACGAAGAAGCTGCGATTTCGAGGCTCGCCGTGGACCGCGGCCTGGGCCACCTGCTGGGACCGGGTCTAAAGCCGAGCGCGTCGGAGAACGCGCTGCTGGCCGGCCGCGGCGACGAAAACAAGATCAGCGAGAGGAACATCAAGCCGGAGATTCTGATGGACCTGTCGCAGGTGCCGAGCGCCGAGGTGGACGAGCCGCCCGTCCGGCTCTTCTCCGTCGACGAGGAGTGCTTGCAGGCGGCGCGGCCGAAGCGCAAGCTCAGCCGCGTGAGCAGCGACAGCGCCTGCCGGCTCGGCGGCGCCGAGGTCAAGTTCCACGTCGGCGGCGCGCCCTTCTCCGACGAGGAGCCCTCCTCGCTCAGGCACTCGCAGTCGGACCTCGGCAGCCTGGCCTACGAGGACGCCCTGCAGTCCAGCGACTTCGAGGAGCAGTTCCCCGGGGCGCTCGGCGAGCTCGAGGTGGACACCACCACGGTCAAGCCCGAGCTTGCGGAGGCTGCGATCGACAAGAGGTGGAAGAGGTGAGTAGCGACGGCTTTAGAGCAGTTAGGTTCACTTGCTAATTGTAGATCATAAAAGATTACATAATTCGGTGGGAATGAATTTTTAGCTATGAATTAAAGAATGACGAACCAGTTCTTATTTTTGTGGGAGGCAACACTTACAGAGGTTGCAAAAATGACGAAAAATAAACTCTACCGTATAAAATTGAATAAGCGAAATATTATTTAAATAAGAGGATAATTTACTTTCGTGTACATCCGTAGAAACACGGCATGATTTGTTCCATCTTCTGAGAAAAAATGACTTACAAAGTAACAAGTTTGTTAACAAATTAATAAAGATAATCTAATCAGAACGAATTAAGTTATCCTTTTTCTATTGATTTAATACTTTTATTGATGTTATATATTTATTGATTTTTCAAATAAAGATAAATGTTAAATTATGAATTTTATCGGATTTCTGGTATTGTTAAAAAAATCTGATATCTTCTTACTAAGAGGATTCTAGAGCTGCAATCCATAAGTCGGATAAGTAGATAAGGGCTGTGTATGGTAAGACATATAGTTTTCGCGGATTACTGGAAGCTTTCAGTTTTTTTCGCTGCAGGTAAACAGATTATTTATAGAATTATTATTAAACATTTTAAATATGAAAACAAGAAGACACAATCGCTTGAATAAACCTATTTTATATAAAATGATTAAAACCAGATTATCGTAAGGTTCTCACTAATATTCCTATAATCTTCGTAATTTAATTTTTTACATCACGAACGATGGATAATATTCATTTATCTCAATAAACTATTCGAAGATTTTCTTCTCACCAACGTAATAATTTCATCCATTTAAAATTTCGTTAAATTAGTCGCGTAAGCGACGGCGATCACACCTCTTGCGTCACGCGCAACCAATCTCGCGCCTTCTCTTCCGAAAAGCGATAAAGCCATCGGCGCGCGTTTTACGTAAAAATCGAAACGGGCCCGCCATCAATCACGAGGAAATAAAAATCCCAGAAATCATAAGGTATTATCGAACACGTCGAAGCCGTCAAAAGCGACCCTCGTAAATATTGTTCGCCGGCCAGTGTAACCTCCCGGCGCGCGGTGCAAAAAGAAAAATCAATCGTTACCCCGATAGTGGAGCGCGCCGCGCGCGTACGCATCGCAGCATCGTCGAAAAATCCGCCTGTAAATTTCGCGAGATCCAACAGCCCCCCGCGCGCAATAAAGATACCCCTTTCCTCCCGTGCGTTGCGCAATAAACGACGTCGCCTCCAGCGCGCTATAAAAAAAGGAAAAGAAGGCCTGGCAAAATATTCCGCCGGCGCGCTCGCCTAATTGAAATTCAATAACCGAGCTGGCATGACTTCAATACGTTCAATTACTCCTATTAAGACGGATGGCGCGGGAAAAGAAGGGGGGACGCGGAGCGAACCGGCGGAAGAAAATATAGGCCAATGAACCTGTCATTTGCGTGAGCACGAGCTGCTCGACTTCGTTTACAAATGGCTTCCACGTTACTAAACTGAATCGCGTGGCTTGTTTACCTCTGTAAGCTTATTAGGGGCCTCGGGGAGCTGAAAAAAAAACGCGGAGGGTGGGGGAGGAAAGGCACGATGCTGGAAACGTGCTAGCCCCGGGTGACTCTATAGGTAGCCGCGTTTCTCCTTGGGAGCTCGCGATCGCCTCGTAGCTCCTCGTCGCGCGCATCCCCGCGCTCGTTGTTTCGAATTCTCTTATCCTCGCCGCGCGGCGCTTCATTGAATTCCGCCTCGATTTTACGATTGGAACGAGACTAACGCGCCGTCTCGCCTTGACTTTGTTTTTCTCGTTGCCGGGAGGGAGCCTTTATATTGTTTGCAATCAATTTGTCAGATAAAGCCAGTGTCGAGATAAAAATATATATCTGTATTAACTCAGGGCTATTTTTGTGCTGCACTCAATCACGTGACCACTGAAAAATGTGGAATGATAAATTGTGCTGATATTTGTGTGAGATAAAAATAATAAAAGTTATCTATATTACTTATCAAGGAATTTTCGTTATAAAGTATTTTCGTTCATTGCAATGCATTCATTGAAAATTAAGATTGTTTTCAAATTCTTTAGAAACTTTATAAATGTGAATGCGCGCATTTATTTAATGATATTAAAGTTTATAAGTCGTCCAGTTATTGAATAAGTAATCGGCTTTTAATGCAGAATAAAGAATAAGTGATTATTTACTTATTCGAAAGAAAAATACGCGAATTTCACTTATATTTAGAGAAGAAGAAAAAATTAAAAATAAATCTACGAAATAACAATGTTAAGTTTTGAATTTTATTGGTTTTATGGCACTGGTAAAAAAATTCGATACATATCTGATATTAAGAGGTTTCTTGAGCTGCACTCTATAAGTCGAATAAGTAGATAAGGGCGGTGTATGGTAAGACATACACCGTCTTACCATACACCGCCCTTATCTACTTAAAACATACATACTTTTCGCGGATTACTGGAAGCTCTCAATTTCTTTTGTTGTAGGGAAACAAATTTCATACAGTATTATTAATTAACATTCACATTCATATTTATTCGAACATTTAAAAAGGATAGTATGATAATTCCATATAAATTATAGTGAAATTAATTTAGAAAATATGAATATAGTTACATAATATCACTATATTCAAATTTTCTAAATTAATTTTTACAAAATTAACCAAAACTAATTTAAAAGAAGCCATTGAAATAAATTAGCGAAACTGTCATTCACATAATCCCTTATCATCCAAGATTCACCGTCACACACAAATACCCGGTCTTCATTATCATGCCGCGTGAAAAATGGTCGCATTTCCCGGCGGCCTGGCCGTCGGCAGTTCCGTCGGGCGCAAACAGAGACGGCGCGCAAAAAAAAACCTAGGACCCCCTCCCTGGGGGTCGCGAAAAGAGCAGTCCGTCGCGCGGGCGAGGAAGCTAAACGTTTCCCTCATTAAAAGCTCGCGAGAGAGCGGGCATCGCGAGGCCGGGGCAAAGAAAAAAAAAAGAAGGCCAGGCGCGCTTATCGATCCCCGCGGCGCTCCAGATGCCGCGCCGTCGGGCTGTGCGTGCCGGACATCGACGGATTCGCGCTGGGGTGCGCACATGCGGCGCGGGCGAGAAGCGGAAAATAAGGGCGGAAGATTCGGTGAATTTTCGAGGGCGAGCGTTTAAAAGCGAGTACGACGGGCGGTCGCCGCGCGCTTGGCTCGGGCGCAGCGCGCGAGCGACCTACATTCCTCGCGGCAATTAAACGCCGCTCGGGGTTTCTAAAGTCACGCGCATAATCCAACCTAAATCCGCGCCGGCGAGTCCGGTCACATGGAAGAGAGCCGGCGAATAGCGCGGATATATATGCGCGCGGGGGACGCGCCCCAACCCGGCGAAGGTTGCCGCGCCGGGATTAGCCCGAGGGGAGAGCGACGGCGCGCGACGACGAGATATTGGTGTAAGGGTCGTGGGCCAGTGGACCGAATCGTCCTTTCCGCTGGGGATGTGCGATTTTTTATTGCGGGGTTTGAATGGCTTGAACAAACTTGGAGCGAGTAGGAGAAATTTCCGCGTGGAAATTATCCGAGGTTTCGCATTTGCAAGTCCGATATTCTGAGTTAAAAATGTCACGCTTGGCTGATTCGATCCCGTTTTTCAAGGAGAGCGAAAGGGTTTTCGGTCGTGTATTTGAATAAAACTGAGGGTATGGTTTTCTTAAAACAAAATATGAAGAAAGCCAAGATATTGAGATTTAAAGTCAATATTTTTGATGACGTAGTAATTTAGTCTGTATTTTTTACTAAAATTTCATAACGGATTATTTGACAGAGTCAATAACGTCAATAAACATTACAGATCCCATCGAAAAAACCAACGTAAGAAGAGAAAAATATCATTGTATTAAAATGTTATGCGTTAAAAAATTTGAATGTTTAATAGCAAAGAAAACAAGTTTGGATATACCTATAGTTTTCTTTTTTTATAATTAATTATAAAACTATTGAAGCAATAAAAACTTTAACCTGTAGTTGTATAAGTAAAATAAGTTCAGAGATTAACTACGTCATTCAACGTTATGTATTTATGTTAAATAAATACATAAATATATTGACGTCTAATTTCAACCCAATCGGAATCTTGTTGGCATTTTGGGCGTAATCTTGATGAGATGCTTCCATTGGAATCGAACTGAATGAAGTAACAAATTAGAAATTGGGAAGTCAGATTAGAATCTGATAATAATTACAATTTGTATTCATAGGTTTACGTATTTCTTTCTTTTTAATTAAAACTTGATGATGATCATAACACGGAAATATTTTTTCAAATAAAACCTGGTTCTTTCAATAATTCACTTTATTTAATTTATCGATTACTAACTCATATACGTTTGAAACTTATCATTATTTATTTATATTATCATTATTTATGTAAATAAATAAATTATTAAAGAAATAAACGAGAGATGTATTTTTTTTATAGAAAACATCTTTAATTTAGATAATGGCTCGACAATAATAGACTATTTTGTTCTTTACTCCAGTTTCGATAACAAGGAACTGCAAGAAAAAGGCGAGGGTGGGAGGGAAATTCACTTCCTCGACTTGATGGGCGAGCGATATGAGCGCGGAAAAAAAAAACCCTGGAGTGGGTGTGATTACGTAGCTCCAATTTCAATGCGACCTACATTCAATACCTTGTGACATTCAATTTAAGTGATGAGCGTTAAGGGGACGTAGAATTTCTGGCAGTCCTCGACTCGTTTATTTCGTTAAGAAAAAGCCCTGTTCTCTCCTTATTTTTATCGTGTACATGTATTCACTCGGCTGAAATAATTTCTTTTGGAGCATCCCCGTAAATGACAATGTAGATCGCGTAAACAACGAAAAAAATGTATCGATAACTTCGTAAATGTGTCTTAAGAAAAAGATACAGTAATGAGAAAAAATTATGTCGTCGCCGTATTTTGAAAATTTCAATCATGTTCCAAAAAAATTATTTCATCCGAGAGAATCAATGTTTTACGATTCTTCAAAGTTTTCGACTTAATCTAAAAATAAAATATAAGATTAATTTACCTCTATAATCAGATTATACATTTTTATTTTTATCAAGCTAAGAAATCACCGATGACATACCGTGGACTAATAAATTTCACTAGTACAGTAAAGGTGTGTCTGATATTTTTAGAATATTCATGTTCTAGTTGACACATATACTGCCAAAGTAAACGAATTCATAAACGAAGTGTGCGACATTCGATATGATAAAGTCCTGCGTTACTTTGAATTATTAACATTTTACGTGACGGAATTAATAACGGAATGACATTTTTAATTTAAATCGGGATTTTAATACACAATGCAAATATTTTCCATTAATTTAAAAGCTATTTTACGATTGTTAAATACTCGTTTAAACATTCACCCCCGCATCGATTCAGGAATAATCTCCATTTAAATCCCCGCCGCTTTTAAATCAATTTAATTACAAACAGTAATACTTACGAAGTATATCCCCGGGGTTTAAAGCAAACTTTTGTTTAATCGAGTTTAAATCGAGTTCGGTTATTTGCTCGCGATGTAAAAAAAGGAAAAAATTGAGGTAATCGCTTATACGACCCGGGGGTTACTAAACGTTTAATTACACCACTCGTGGCCTGCGGAAAAGGTGTGTCGCGATAAAAAAAAGGAGGGAGGCGGAAATAAGGGAAGGAAAAAAAAACACATTCCGGTTAAAAAGTTGTTTGCCGTACTCACACCGGCGCGAGTTAATAGATACAATCTGCCGTTGCAACGTGAGCTTTCGAGCGTAATTGTATTAGTCGCCTTTGGCTTCTAGCTTTAAAAATTTGAGCTGAGTTTTTAAACTACTTTGTTCATAATTGAATGTCACCGATGACAATTTCGCCGCGGATTAGCATTACGGCATCTCCGTATAAACAACTATACACAATAGGCATTTAACTTCGTAATCGCTCGACCCGAAATAAAACTTTTTATACGTTATAAAAATCAAATTGCTAATTTACTTTGTAATGCAAAAAGTGTACGCTCCTATCGTCGGTCTGTACTTCTCGTCGTTTATTTACTAATTGCACAGTGAAAATGTGATTTTTATTCATTTCGAGGCGGAGGGGGAAAAGAGGAACAATGTGTTTGTTAGACTTCTGGGACATGCGATTTCGCTGAAAAGGGTACGTAAAAGCACTTGCGGCAAAAAATCGTGTAATGAGAATCTCGACGCACTCTTCATCCAACCTATATACCTGTAACAAACAAAGCTCTTAATTTTTCAGTCCCGAAGGAGTGGAAAAAACTTCTGGCGAAAAAAGCCCGCTCGTTAGCTTAACTCTCCATTATGCCCCGACGTTTTCTCGCCGCGCAACGTCAATTTCATTTAATCAGGAATGTTAAATCAACTGCTTCTATTAAGGCGAATCTTTGTTCTCACGAAAATGTAAAACGTACTTTTAGAAAAAAAGCTTCCATTTCCTTTTATTCTGGTCCATTTCATGAAAATGTAGTTTTATTTTGATAAGATCAGTTTATTTCTTTGATAAATTAATGTAAATTAGCATTTTAGAATAGAAACTGAAGTATTGTAATTAGTATGAGAAATCAGTAATTTGATTTTCTATAATCCTTTTTATGGTCATTTTAAAGTTTTTTGGTATCAGGTCTCATACAGGCTCATAGCACAGCGACTCACGGAATAACTTGCGGGTCTGGATGCTAAGAAGTACCTACGTAAAACGTTGAGTTTTTCAGTCAAAGTGAACAGATTTAAGTGAATACACATTCAGGCCTTGACATAAAGCATAAAATTAGCTGATAAGCTTTCAGTCTGATATCTTTGCCGCTAACGGGTCTGTTCTCTCAGTTTTATACAACTAATCACAAAAGAATCTATGTCCGAAAATATATTTTAAATCCTTCTAATCATTGCAATCAAATGTCACTGAGAGAATTCGAATAAACCGGACCACACAGTATAATTTTCGTAAACTAGGAACAAAAACTTTTCTCTAAAAAAATTCTCTCCTTGCATTAAACATTTCGCGCTTCCCTCCGCCCACGTCATCCGCGCGCACATCCGGCGAGTCTCAAAATTTTCCTCGAGCATCCAGGAAAACCGCTATCGTTAAATCGAGCCGGGCAAAATATCAGCGTCTTTTTTCCTCGCGAGCGGCCGCCTTTAATTCGCGCGTCTCGCAGCCGTGTACCTGCGCGCGCGCGCGCGCGCTCGCGTTGTTTATTAGATCAGCGTAAGCCAGTTTGCAGTGACGCACGCGGAGACGCGGGCGGGCAGACAGAAGAGAGGGGCCGAGAAGCTCCAGCGCGCGCGGCCGCCCCGGCAGTCGCGGCGTCTACCTTCCACCTCGTGTGTGTGCCGCACGCGCGCGCGCGCGAATTTTCGTGCGTGCCGCGCGCGCCTCCGGCATCCCTAATGACCGCCGCGAGACCGGAGAAAGTGCACGCGCGTGCTTCTCTCTTTCGTCTTCGTTTTTGTGTCCAGTATTAATCGAGTGCGCGAAGGTCGGCCGAGTTTGTCCGCCGGCCCGGCCCGACGCTTGACAGTGGCTTGATTAACGGCGCTGCGGGGATAGTGTATTCATACTTTGTAGATAGTGGGTCGTTAACGCTGAGGGAAGGAGTAAGTAACATGGTAGTTTTGTGTAACGATGTAATGCGACGGTTTGATAGGAAATCTTTAGGAGTACGGTGTGATGTATGATTTGTTAAATGTGTCCATTTAACCAGTTTCTGCACAGGATGACAAATAGTTTATACACTTTTTATTTGATTTAGTTGTTTTAGTAAACTTGACCTACTTTCTTGAAATTTTGTGCTAGTTTTTGAGTTTGCTTCTCCAATATGTCAGTTTAAAGAAAATAAATATAAAATTTTTTCAAATTTTCTTTTCTCAATTCATAATCTTATTTCTGTAAAAGTCGTTTGATTACATCTGTGGTATACAATTCATTGCACTTAAGTAAAAAATTTACAAAGATACTTATTTAATTAATAAAAAAAGGAGTACGCTTTTAAAATTAATATTTTAAGAGAATCCGATTTCTCGCTTCGCTGTTATCCCCACGTAACGATGAGCAGTTGAAGCTGTAAGGCTTCGCAAACAAACAGAGTTATTTCCGATTCGTTTTATATAGATAGCTTCATTTTAAGGCATTGATTCGCCCCGGCGAGATACCCACCAGGAATACACCGGCCCCTCAAAAGTACTAGCTAAAATAGCCTCTAATCGCGGCTAGCGTAGAAAAAAAAGTAGTCACGAACTACCGTAGTGAGGCAACGGCGCGCGTACGTACGAAACCGAGCCGCTCGCGCGCTAATTTCAGACATGGAATAAACGAACGTGATCGGGGTGCGCGAGCGATATACCGGCCGATACTTTCGTTCGCTTTTTTCTCCTCTTTTCGAAACGAGGCGCGCGAATTTGATTGGAATCGACGCGCGATATATTGGAAATCATAAGTGAGGAAATCGCTTGGCACTCGCGACGACGACGACGACGTGTGTGTCCTCCCCCACGGCGCGCGCGCGCTCGGTACTTGCCGAGCAATTGCATCGGCCGGCGCACGTGCTGGCGGCCCGTAATTGATTTCGTGATTTAACGATTGGATAAGTGCGTGTTACAGCCATCCCCCTTTTGCCGCGGCTCAAGTGCATTATCGCCCGCCTTTGTGCAGTAATACGCGTCGCGGTATCGACGAAAGAAAGTTTTTAAATGAGTCTTTCGTCGCTTAAGGGAAAATAGATTACTGCTGCTTGGCGTTTCTGTTGCGATTGCTAATTTAATTAAAGGGGGGAGACTAATATTAGAGTAATATTGCGCAAATATCGGTTTTATTGATGCGCAATTGTAAATACGAGAGTAATTACTTATCTAATTAGAAATACCGTCAATATTATCAGTATCAGTATCAATGTATTTTTACACCTTTAACAAATATAATTACATTAAAACCAATCTTTATTACCATAATATTATTGACGAGAAAAGAATGTTTTCTATGCATACAATCACGTACTTGCTAATTGAAGTGTAACCTTACGAGTTTCGTTTAGAAAGTCCAATTTTCTAATTAGCGTTTTCGATATATAAAACTTAATTTCTTTTCTGACATTAAATTAATAGTTACAAGTAGTAACAGCTAAAACAAATTTCAGATTTTAATAATGATATTTTTTAATTTATGACGATTTATCTACTTCTGGTTTTGAGTCACCTATTGTCCATTTGCGTTCTCTATTATTCAGATGGAGATTTAAATGTATTGTTATGACTCGTTTTTTTCAATTAGTTAGCTTTTGTTATTTATTTATTTTTTTTTCAAAAAGACGTTACACAAAATTTATTTGCATAACATCACATTGTTATGTGTGTATTCTACGTATGACATTTGCACTTAGAAGGACAGCAACATGAAACACACGAGTCTTTTCAGTGCTCGAGTAATGTGACAAATAAATTATTTCTATTAAATTTATTGCTTTTTAGGAACAAATTCTCTTTTTACTGATTTTTGTTCTTAACTAAAATTGACTGGAAAGCATAAATTACCTACGCGTGACGTTCAGGCATTATGCTTCCTTTATTTTTAGTTAAAAATAAATTTTAAACCAATCACTGCTTCTAATTAATTTTTTACTTTAATTCATAAAAAAATCGAAACGATATTACCTATTTTCTAAAAGAAATTAGTCGCGCGAAAAGTCGTAAAATTTAATATCGCGGCTCGGAACGTGATCCATCGATCAATCCGCTCTGCCAGCGGAATCGAGGCTATTTTTCATTCGAGCGAATTAAATGCGTTGCAGTTTCGATTACGTTTTGAAGCGCGGCCACCGTAGATCACTTTCGTGAAGCCGAACAGGCCTTTCTAGCGCGCAAACATTAACCTACAAACGGAATCTTATCGCATTGTTCAATTACGATATATCACCTCCGCGCCAACTGCACCGGAATATTGCGATCGAGCGTACGAAACGAAAATCGAGGTAAAAAAATAAAAAAAAAAAACGAAAATATCCACTATCGTCTTCGAGGCTGGCGAAGCGTATCTCGCGATCGAAAAAAGAAGCCGTGCAAAGTGCGCGCGGCAAGGAGGGTCGACCTTGTCGATTCGATGCAAGAACATCGCATCAAGTAGATCAATTAAAGAAGACTTTGTCCGGCCTTTAAAGTTTTATGCACTGCGCTGCGCGCGTGCGCGCGCGAGGATAAAGAACCTTCTGTTGCACAACGAGATTTTCATTGACTTTGAAATGTGCAGACACACTGCGCGTTTATTTCCGACGCTTTTTCGGCGCGGCATTGAATTATTCACCGTCGATTATTGTCCAGTCGGTGAAAAGTTTATACGGGAGGCTCGAGTCGATGAGCAGTGCGCTTTTTTTATGTGGAACGAATTTAATAAGTGGAATAACGACTTCGGACGTAAAGTGAGAAGCTTTAAACGCTCTACGTGACTGGCCAGTGGACGAAGGATGAAAATTGATTAATTTAGAAAGGGAACTTGATAGAAGTAGGTCTTAACGAGTAATTGGCTGTATTATGCTAATTACGGCTTTGCTGAACTTTTCGATTATTTTACTTTGGCGATTGGTGGTACCGAAATATTTAGGCTTGGTGCTTATTTTATTATATGGGTGACGGTTAGTGTACATTGGGCAACTGAAACATTTGCATGAGTAACCTCAATAAATTCCGAAAATATTTTAAACGTTAAGCCGTGCATACTTTGGCTATTTTCAAACTAGATTGCTTAAAGAATAAACAGTCTCAGCTTCTCCCGAGCTTTATAAAACACATACCAATTAATTCCTCTTAACAACAAACGTAAGTCAAACCAAAAACTCGGCCACTGCACTAATTTTTTGCGCAGAACGACTACCTCGTTAATCCTTTAATCAAAAGTTTAAGATGCTGTGAATAGCAATATCACAAAAATTTTTCTGTGAATAAAAATAATATAATTATTTATACAGCTTTTCTTTATTTTCTCGAACTATTTTACTATAAAAATTTACTACAAGTCTGCAAACGCAACGTAATAATCAAGGTCATAACAGCGATAAATTTACTTTCATTATTAAAGATTTTATAATAAAATGTGATATAAAAAGTAATTGTGAAATATTACGTACACACGTAATACGACTAATTGCACGGCTAAAGAAAATCGCGCGCCGACAAACGGCTAAAGCGGAGTTTACTCAGTGAAAAGCCGCGAGTAACTTCGGAAGCGCAAAATTACCCGCGAAGCGTCGTAAAATGCAAAGCGGCCGGTTCGCCGCGTCTTCGGCCGGAAAATCGTCGTCGTCAGAAATTTCGCCGGAAAAATTCATAAGAGCCGCGGCGATCGGCGCGCGGATGCCCTGGCAGTCGCCCGTCACCCCATGTATAATGCAAGAGATGCATATCCGCCTCCTTCGGCGGCTCTCGAACGGCCTGCCCCTCGAGAGCGCGCGCGCGGCCTCCTCTCCCCTGGCATCGGCCCAACGGCGTCCTGCGCGCGGTCGCCTCCCGCGAATGCAAATAATCGAGTGCCCGCGGGGTATGACCCAAATGGGCGCGATTTCGAGCTCGCGAGCCGGTAAACAATTTCGACACCGCGCGCGCGGGATCATCGTCAGACTAAACAGACCCCTCTCGAGCCGGTCATTGTTGCGCCGCCGGCTGGAGACGGGCCAAGCGAAATATTTCGCGGCTGCGTGGGCGGCGCGGCTCCTTTCTTTAAGGGGACTTAAAGCGGGATGAGCCGCGAGGTGAGCACTTTCGGGCGTAGGCGCGATTTTCATTTACAATCGTCTCTATAGGTATAATTGGGTCTTTGCGTGATAAATTTTTCTGAGAGAATGTTGTTTCTTTTTTTGAATTTGACGATTATTATATCAAATGTGTAGAAATAAAAAATACACGCCGATTATTTTTTAATATTCTGTTAGGCAGAATATGATGGAAGTACCCAATTCAATGACTATAAGTCTACATAATTAATTCGAATAAGTGTTTATTATACTACAGAATTCGTGAAGTTTAATTTTACTATTTGATAAGTGAATATTCACTCATTCGAATTTGCTACCGACTTATCACTGGATTGTATTTGGAGAGCAGGACAGATTATCTGGCTTTTTTACGATGTAGTGCGGTTTCTTTTGACTCGATCGCGTGTTGCTGTACGATGATTTTGACGTGAGATTGAATTAAGTGCCATTGATAAAGCGGCGTTTATTCTCTTTTTATTCAGTTTTATTGGGATAATAAATTGGCTGTTAAATTAGCGTTTTTATAGACTTTAGGGAGAAGCGAGTATAAGGCTGGCGGAACCTACTTGCGCAGTGACCTTGCAGCAGCGCATAATTCTGACACGCCTAATTAAGATTTTATCCGGCAGCCATCAAAAGTCACTTTCGTTCGCTTCTTTATAAATAATTCTGAATAAATATGCGAGTTAGCTATCGTGAAATCTTAATTCAACTGTTCCCGGCTTGAAATCATATTTTTACAGCCGTCGCTTTTTTATTTATTTTCTTCTCGTCTTTCTGTTTTCATGGGTACTATACGACGAAAGTTTAAATGTTACAATGTGTTAATTAGTTTGTCCTCCGGGAAAGGGGTTATTAAGGCACAGTTTTCTTACGATATTACGCGTTGATAAAAGCGGATGAAATATTTTCGCTATTAATGTCCACCCGCGCTGCCTTGAATATTCAAACTTCGCGAAGATCTACGTAAATTCAGGAACTGGCCATATTTTCGTACCCCCCGCATTACAAATTCCCCCATATTTAAATAAGCACCACTGCGTAATAATACCCCCCGAGCTCAAGTCGTCGTTAATTCCTGCGCGCAACGTCTCGAGCTCGACTATCAATGAACAATTGCCGTCTATATATAGCGATAAGAAGAAAAAAAATACTTTCGATAAAAACTCGTGACTCGTCGTTTTTCGCGTCGGCAAATAGCATTAGCTCGGCAAACAGACTCGGGATATTTTTTTTCCGGCGATTCACCGAGCGTCACGCGCACGTCGAGCCTGGGCCCGGCAGTTGGGCGCGCTGACCGCCGGCGGATTCCTCGCTCTCGTTCTCAGCTTCGGCCGCTCGTCAAGTATCAAACCGCGAAGCCCATTAGCCGCTGTCATGTGTGTCATCGCACGCGGAAGCGATCGATACGCGCGGAAACTGGCTTCGCCCCCGTTCTACGCGCAGCGGCGGAAAGCCCTGTATATAAGGTCTATTTTTCTTTTTCGGCCAACTCCTTCGGAGCATCTCTTTTACCGCGATAAAATACTCCGCGGCGCATCGGAATCCGATATTACCGAACTTTCTAAAAGGTCCGTCGAATCCGAGCCTTTAATTTGGTTAGCGGAGTAGCGCGGATATAAATAAGCGTATACATTTTACCTTGAAAAAGTTTCTTGGGTAATTGGATGAGTTTTGTTTTTATTAAAGGGGACATTTTTAATTGTTTAAAGGTGGAAGGATGAAAAAAAGTGGATATTTAATTTATCACGAGCGCATATCCGATCTCGTAACTTGGTGTATGGACGTCTTCATCCGTTTGCCGTCTGCTTATCGCGGTCATGATTTCCACTTACGGCTGCGCGTGTACACGCTCACGGAATTGGCGTTTTCACGCAAGCGCCGTCTTCTCCTATTTCGACGCAATTTCCTCTATTCCTGGATATCCATTTTTAGATATATTTATGATCATTACTTTACCACACTTGATATCCCCGATGCGTTTTTTTAAGGAAAACGTTCAGATTTCACGATGAAGCTTTTACGTAAATCAATATTTTCAACACATTTTTAATTATATAAAGGAAAAGAAGATCGATTATGCTGGAAAAAATATTTTGGATGAAGCGTGTCTTCGATCTGTTGCATATTTTTTTATTACGAAATGTCAATTATAATAATTACATACCTACTTATGATATAATTGAGAATTTACTAAGTATAAGTGACAAAAAAATTAATTAAAAGATCTCTAAAGAATTTCAAAAATGTGTAAGAGTACATGATGTGACAGTTATTAAATTAATTATAATTAATTATAATCCGTGCGTCGCACAGTGATGTTTGCTTTTAATTACATTCAACAGTTTCAACTCTAAATTTTTCCCTGTACAGACTCACTGTAAGTAAGCTCCGTGATATTGCTTTTGTACATTACCGGTACATTTCCAAAAGCGACTAATTACATTAAACTAGTGAGCAATTAATGACAAAAAGGATTCTTGTTATTTTGAAAGTATAATTATTATTATCTTTTTTGTCTGCTCTGAATTACCCAATCAATGTGACCGTATGTTAACCAAAGATCAACTTCCAAATTAAATGGGCACGTCCGAACCAATCAAATCAGGAATAAATTGACTTCGCTTTTAGACTCATCCTTCCTTAAGAGAGGATAACTCCTCTAATAGCGGATTAAAAGACTAGAAAAATAAAAGTCTATCTTAAGAGCCTATAAAAGCAACGACACACTCTAAGGATTAGAAGCCCATCTCCTCTATAATTACATCAACGAACCTATAAAAAATTTGAAAATAACCTTGACCTTGCATTTTCAGCACCGAGGACGTCCCATCGGTAAGCTCGTGCGACGAGCCAGCGACCAGCCGGCTCAGGCGCTCGTCGAGCGACAGCTCGCCGTTCGCGGAGGGCCGCTCGCGTCAGCGCCACCGCCGGCCCCGGGGCCCGCGCCCGGGCCCCGCCAAGCCCGCGGACCAGCAGCTGCGCGAGCGCAGCGTCCGCGACGCCCTCGTACCCAAGGAGGAGCCGCCGCCGCCGGCCGATGGCGGCCCCGCACCGCCGACCGCGTCGCTCCGCGCGCCGCTGATCGTGCGCCAGCACTCGCTGCGCCACCAGACCCTACAGAGCCCGGCCTCCCTCGAGGACCTACTCGGCGCAGGTGAGCGGTGCCGCCCGTTTAATTACGACCGCCCGGGCTCGCGAACTTTCCAGCGCCGCGGCGATGATGGGCTCTTTGATTGCGGTATCGATCTTTTCGAGGCGCCGTTGGTATTGGATTCGGTGGTGGGGAATGAGAGGTTTTCTTTTGGAGGGTGAGGGGTCGAGTTTAGTTTTTAAGATTCTTAAAGTGGGTTTCTGTAAGAGAATTTAACTTTTTTTTTGTTTTATGGTGTAGCAGCAGAGGGATAATTAAAAAAATTTTTGCAAAGTAACTTTTATTCTTTAGGTCTTAACTTAACTCCTTTAGAGAGCCGGAAGCCACTAAAGTGCCGTTAGAAAAGGGGTTGTTTTTTCTTCAATCAACCAAATGTCTCCAATGATGTTAATGGAAAATTTCTTATAGTATTCAAAATAAAAAAAGTCGATAAAAAATAACCGATTTGTAAAAGTTAAGGAAGAATAAGAGTTTTCAAACTAAAAGTGCAAAGTTTCAAAAGTCTAGGTCCAAACATAAAAAGTAGGTTTTTGAGTAGAACCATTCTTTACTCAAGTAATGTATGGTACATGGTACGGATAAGTGATGTATATTGATTCACTGTAAGTACGATAGTCCCTCCGTTAGAAAAGTTTTGTTTTCTGCGATATGCTAAATTTTCTTGAGTCATCTTCATATAAATTGTTTCTAAAAGCTGTAGTTAGAAAGTCTCGAAAGAAAGAGGATAAGAACAATTAACAAAAGAGAAAGGTAATAGAAATCAAAGAGATTCTTTACAGTTCGATGATTTTTTTGTTTCTTTTACTTTAAAATTTAAAGTTTCAAATTAAACTTATTTAGGATTTCAGTTTTAACGAAGGTCTGCAATACGATTTATGAGGACAGAACAAGAACATGTGACGAGAGAAATCGTTCCACATTGTTAAAGAAGAAAAACGAAACTTATTTGTAAAAAGATGAGTGTTTGATGAAGATGAAATATTATAAAGTATTCCTTTATAAAACTAAAGATAAATTTACTGTGTTGATTTATTTTAACGTAACTCGGAGAAATCAAAAGATTAATGGATTGTACTTAAAACATAAATAGCAATAATACATTTATTCTAAAAAGTGTATAATTACATAATAGGAAATACACAAAGTCAAAACTTTCGTATCATTGCAGTAAAAAAATTTACACTCTCCAGTAAATTATCCAAGTCCCCTAATAATCTATTTTCTTTCCAAAAAAACTACGTACACAGCTAACCAGCTATATTTGCCCACTCGCTAATAAGCGGCGAGCTTTTTCGCCCGATCCGCGATTAAACGCGCCTTAATTAACTGCAAACACAGCACCCCCGCTCGATTTGACCGAACCGTCCCCGGTGCTGCTTGCAGAGGCCAGCAGCGCGGCCGCGGAGGACCTCGAGGCGGAGACCCTCCTCGACTACTCGTCGAGCCAGAGCCTGCTGAGCGCCTCGTACAAGTCGTACGGGAGCCCGAAGCGCGAGGTCGAGACCCAGACCCAGGGCGAGCACAAGTGCACGCAGTACGAGGTCGAGGACCTAGCCAGCCTCGTCGACGGGCGCTACGAGTCGCGCGAGGGCCTCGAGCTTCTTCTAGAGGCGCGATTCGGCAGCCCGCGCCGCGAGGCCGAGGTACAGACCGAGCAGGAGTCCAAGGCGGTCCAGTGCGACTGCGACGAGCTCGCCCAGTCCGGCGAGTTCGGCCCGTTCTTCCGCAGGCAGCCGTCCTTCGGCAGCCCCAGGCGCGAGGCACAGGTGCAGACGGGCCAGGACACACAGTCCACCCAGTGCACCTTCGACGAGTTCGCCGGGGCGCCCGAGAGCGCGGCCGGCGTCGTCACCTGGCGGGAGCCCCTCAGCACCGAGTCCAAGAGCGCGCAGATTAGAAGGTAAGGACTTTTTTTTAATATCATTTACTGCGGTAGAAAGCGAGCATTTTTAAACGAGCTTTTGCGCTTTTTGCGACGAAACACGGGACATTTTTTTTAAAAGGCTAGAAAAACGGACACGTATTACTAGGGTTGGTTATCGCATGATTTTCTAAATTGGGATTGGTAGGTTTTGAGGAAGCATATGTAAGATTTGATGGAATTGAAATATTTAAATGGATTAAGTAAACACTTTACTGATTTTTGTAGCATTTATTTAACGAATTGCAAATGTTTTATTAAGAACGTTGGAATTGTCCACTACAAATGCGGCAAGTGCGGTGTTATTTATTTGGAGATCGTAGAACGGATACAGGGTAAATAAAAATCTTGGAAATCCCTGAACATATTTTTGTAATGAGCTTTTTCGATAAATCTTTCAAAACAGTTGACCTTCAGACCAAGCTTAAGTCCACCATATAGATTCAAAGTGTGCAATCCTACGACTGATTATGCAATTTTCATCGGAAAAGGTCACTACAAAAAAATTCTCAGGGGTTCTCTGATTTTTTAAAGCACTATGTATACCGTAAAATTTGTATTTTTCGCTGAATTATGCTGGTGACTATTCAGAAATGGTTATCTGAAGTTTCGATTATCCATCGAAATAGGATACACGTGGAAAGTCTCTAGGGATGATTCAGCAAATGCGTTAGAGAAGTAACGAGGGGTTCATTTGTGGCTCGAAGAAAGCGGGCGTGAGATCTTGAAAAAATATTGTAACTGTTACGTTTCGGTGGCACGAAGTTTTAAGCGGCGAGGATGATTTTACTAAATTGTAGCGTATTATCATGCGAGTCTTGACGTATCCGGCATTTTCTACTTAAATTATGTTCTTATAAGCGCTGGCAATAGTCGAACAGATATTTCCGGTTTATTCAATATACGGAATATAATCACAAAAAATGAATTATTTTTTTATTGCAAAATATGTGTAGATTATTTATTAATCAACTGCATTCTTAAATAATTTTTCTTCAGTTAACGTATGATGTAACAATTTTAAAATAATGTATATCTGATAGAAATCAATTGTTTAATAAAAATATTAGGGAAGACTATTTATGAAACATTATAAATTTTTATGTTTTTGAAATATAATTAACACGTATTTTTTATTTTTTCTACTCACCGTTTGTCAACAACGATATCACACCTTAAAATTTCCCCTGACGTCACGAGCATCACGCGAAATTTTAACATGCGATATTTTTCTTGATATAAACCTGTAATATGAAAAAAAGAAATTCATGTCGATTAATTTTCGATATTCTAACAGACGCATACAATTATCATGACTTATCTCAATTACTTTATTAGCGCGAACATTTTTAATTTGCATTTTATTCGACACTTCCCGTCACGCTAAAAATACCACATTCAAGAAGTGAACATATCACGAAAGCTTTAAGTTTCATTTAAAAAATAAGAAATTCTACATCAGTAACTTCGACAGGACCGGCGAATGCTCGGCGTCGTCGCTCGAGAGCTCGTCGCCTGGTAGCTCGTCGCCGCAGCACCGGGGTCCGCCGCTGATTCTCCTGGTGAAGGGCCAACCGAAGCTCGACATGACGGTCACGCACCGCGACAAGGACGGCAACGTCGTCTGGGCGAAGCACTGGGGCCCCGAGAGGCTCGTGGAGATCTACCGGGAGCACCAGACCAGCCTCGGCCTCAGCATCGTCGGCGGCAAGGTGAGCCTCCCCCGCGCGCTCTACGTACACCCGTCGCCTCGCCCGCGATGCGGGGAGCTTTCTTAAATATTCATGAGGCCGCGCCGCGGGGATGAGCGCCGGAATATGTCCGACGAATTTTTAACTCGCTTTATTATTTCATCCGCGTTTAGCATATAGCGACGGGGCGCTTCCGCGTAATGTCTCACTTTGCCCTTTTTGCTTTTTTATGGGGAGAGCTTATTGTGAGGCTGAAGTTTCTTCTTTTTATTTTTTATGCAGAAGTGGATATTTAGTTACTGAGAGTTCAAAAAGTACTTTTTAAAAAATGTGTAATTTTTGTACGTACACTGAAAGAAATATGCTTTAATAATTTTTACAAAAAGTTCAATAGTTTTACTGTTAAAGTAGGTTTGTTAAATTTGTACCATATTGTTTAGTAATTTTTTGTAGACTGTTAAATAATATTTCATTCAATTAGTTTCAATCTTTCAAAAATTTTTCAAATGACAGTCGGTGACCAAATCAGTAACATTTACTAAACTTTTTATAAAAGCCACTTTTTTTTTACTTTTTTTGTAATTTTATTTTACAACATCTTAATAAAATTTTAATTATAACTTTTTAATTTTTGCAAATCCTTAGTAAATCATAACATTTCAATGAAGATTTCGTTATAGTGCCAAAATAATCGGCAGCTTTTTTACGGAAATTTCAAAAGCTTTATCGTTAGCCGTGTGAAAAAAGAATAGATGCTTCGGCGGAAAAATGCTATCGCGACTTTCGCGGAGTCGTAATGATCGAGGAAGGCATTTGACGAGGCTGGCCTTTTAATTGGTGCTTGTGCAATTAATCATGCTTTTATAAGTCGCGCAACGCGGAATTTCGCAAGCTCGGGAAATGATTAATGGATTTTTATACGCGAGTGAAAGGGCGAATCTTTAGAAAATTTTCGATTAGACGGCCCCGGCAAAAACTTCCTCTGCCGCTCGCGCGCGTGTAACGAGGCTGTCCCGCGTACACTCGTTATCATTAACGCGTTACGTAATAACGCTAATTTGTACCCTCGTGTAACAGAACTCGATTCCATTAAACTCGGAGCATCATTTTTTAATGCACCACTTCGGATCTCATTTTTTCCTTCAAAAATTATTAATTGCCAGCTTCTCACGCTTTATTTCTTGGAATTCAGATAAAAAAATGTCGCGCGAATATGTGACGCCTCGGTGCTTCGTTAAAAAAAACGTTACGGGAAGTAAAGTAACGGAGCGCGTAATACTACGTTTCCGAGCGACACTTTGCCGACTGGCCTGGCGCCTTGCAATTAAGCAGTCAGACCGCGGAAATGACGAATATCGATTGGTTTACAGGTCGACCTGCAAGACAGCAGCAGCTCCAGCAAATCTCAGAACGTATCTGGGATATTCATCAAAAACGTCCTGCCGAACAGTCCGGCGGGCAGGGCAGGCGGCCTCCAGGTACTCATTCCTTAATTAACAGCCGTAAAATTCGTTCGACGCCAACGACCTCCACTTTCTCGCGCGCTTTAATTCTATCGTATCCTCTTTTTTTATCGCTTTAATGCTATTATCCTTCTTTTTACAGCGCCGTCGGGTCGCTGATTTTTTTTCGGTAAATATTTGGACAGGCTGCTCCAAAATTTATTCGCCTCGGTCTCGCGCGCGCCGCCTGTTTATTAATGCAAACGAGAGTAAAACCGCGTTTACAGGCAGCGGCGAAATATACTTTCGTTCGGGAGATGAAAGCGTATAGATATACAGTGCGAACGTAGAATATTTTAAGTGCACGCGCTAGCCTTGAAATCTTCTTTTTTTCTCCCTTCGGGAAATAATTAAGAGGAAGAAGAGAAAAAAAAATTTTTTAAGCGAATTTAAAACGCGAAGCCTCGGTCGAACGCTCGATGTGGGTCAGCGCGAAAGCCTCAATCGAACGCGGCGCCTTTTAATTAACGACCCGCCGCGCGGCGCTTCTGTAAAAGACGCACGAATCGCGCCTATACGGTATACGGCGACGTAGCACTGTGCTCGCCAGTCAATTTCTAATTTCGGTAACTCGGTTCCCCAATTACGGGAACAGCCTGCGCGCGGCGGAGCAGCGGCAAATCTCGCATTTGCATAACGCCCGTGAACTCGCGATTCCGGCCGGAAGCTGCAGGAAAATTACTTGACGAAATCGGGAGTGCGTGCCAGCCGGCTGATACGCCGCGGGAGAGTTTCCACCGCGGGCGCGCGCGCGCAAGTCGCTTTCTAAACACACCGCGATGGATTTCTCTCACGTATTCGCCGATGCGTTAGAGGAATACATTTTTTCGCCGTGCGTCAGAAGTACGCTGTTTTTTTGTTAGAGGCGATATAAAATGAGACTATTACGCGCGTGTGCGGACGAAAAAAAAGTATGAAAAAAAAAGGATATATTCATGTATGCGACCGGCGCTTCTTTTTATAGCTACGTAAGGTTTGAAAAACAGTCTGCCTCTCTTTTTTGTCGTTCTTCCGGCGTAAAGAGATGCAGCGACGGTGTTTGTTCTTTGGATCAAAGTAGCTTCCTTGCAGTGAGGTCGGAGGAGGCGCCGCGGACGCCCGACTGTCTCCTCTGGGGCTTTATCGGGACGTTTTCTTTGACATTTCCAGACTGGCGACAGGATAATCGAAGTGGATGGCGTTGACTTGCGAAACAGTACGCATGAACGGGCCGTCAAAGCGATTCAAGCCGCTGGAAATCCGGTGCGCCTGCTCGTCCAATCCTTAGTTACCTTGGTGAGTTTCCTTATCTATTTTTGGCGCGCGCTTCTTTCGCCTTCTTATCCAGCATCTTTGAACAATACAAGCAATTTATTCTCTCGGCCTTTCTTCCGTTTTATTTAGTAACTACTGAGATAAGCTTATTTCTTTTTGAGGGAAAAGAACCGCAAATTTTTAAATAAAATGTTTTTTATATAAAACAAAAAATCTATTATTGACCTATTTTATTATTTTTCTTATATGTACATTTAAATATTTATGAAAATACAAACATTATACAATACTCATATAGGTATATATAAAATTATAGAACGTACTTCGACTAAAGAAAAAAAATGAATTAAATTGTCGAAAAACAAAATTAAAATTTTTCGCGTGCTCACTGACTTTAAATAAAGTACATTTTATTCCATTTACTACGTAAACTAAAAATTTGGCCTTATTTTAAAATTCGATACTACACCATTTTGTAAAAAATGAAAAATCGATTTTTCGACCCAATTTCGTTGAAAATTTACGCGAAATTTCTCACCTTACAGAAATTCAATTCGAAGATTTTACGGATTGCAATATCGGTGTCAATGAAAATACGTTAAATAAATATCGATGCATTATTTCGGAGAAATGATCGAAAAGGCGTGCCTCTATTTGATCAATTCACAAAATAACGATGCTTTTAGCGCACAAAGTTCCAAATAATTCAATTTGCCCAACCACTCGCGCCGTTAAAAATACGTCAAAAAGCGCCGCGCCGAACGCTATCAAATTGTCCACCCATAACACAATCGAGCCCCGGCGTTTAAACAAAAAACAACCCACTCGTCCCGAGAGCATCGCGCGCCATTCAATTAAACGCGAAGAAAGATGGAAAAAGGCACACCCACTTCGTCCAACAGGCGAAACAATAAAAAAAGAACACCCACTCGAACGCTGAATCGCACCGTGGGGACGGCCGGTCGATCCCGAACGGTGGGCAAAAAAAAAACGGCGCGAACGGAAACAAAAATAATAAACGCTCACGGCCGACTGCGGCGCGAGGAAAGAAGACGCGGCGTAATCCGGGCGATAGACACCCCCGCGAGCAATCGGCGGTGAAGAGGCGCGCACGGGCCTGCGCGCGCGGAGGAGCCTAGTGTGTGTATGTGTGTATGTGTCACGGGTCACAGGGGCTCCCTCCTCCCACCGCCCACCGGCGAAAAAAAAAATCGAGCCACACGGTCCATCGCGTGCAGCCAGCCCCGATTCGGGCCGCTGCATTCGCCGCCCTCTCCTCCTCCACCCTCGCCCTCGTGGCGGCTGCACGACGTCGACGCGCCCCGAGGCGATTAATATTGGCGGCCCGGCCGCCGGCGCTTTAGTGTCCCCTGCGCCTCCCGCGCGATGCAGCGGCTCTTCGCTCGTAAATGCGTCACCTTCGTACGTCGCCCTTGCGCTCGCTGCGCTGTTTCTCCTTTTCCCGCGCGCGACGCTCCTCGAGGAGAGCGTACGCACGTGCGTGCGCGTGTGTTTGTGTACGCTCGAAGTGCCTCCGGGATGGTGCATCTCGGTTCGCGATTTTTTTTATTCGCGTGCCGACGCGTGTGATGGCTTGTTTAGAGAACGATGAGGAGCGCGGCGAGTGAAGTTTTTATGAGGAACCATAAAATTTCGCCTTTTACGATTGGAAATCAATCCGAGCGCGCTAGCCGCGCGGCTTGTTTTTGCAGGCTTGTGTAATGATCGGTGCCACGTGCTAGTTCAATCGGAAGACGCGGAATACCTTTGCGTTTTATTTTACGTTTTTTTTGCGCGCGATTTGCTTCGGAAAAATTGAATGTCAAATATGTAGGTCAGATCCCTCCTCTTTTTTTTTTTTTTGTTTAAATCGTTCCGTTTCAGATTTAAAATTTAACGAAGTGTTCGCGAGCGCCGTCACTTCGCAGCGATTCGATAAATTTGTTTGTTAAATAAATGGGGCGCGACGGGCGAGCGGAGTTTTTCAAATAAACAAGACGCAAAGCCGGCGGGGCGTGCGCGGAGTTGCCTCGGCCGTGCAAATTTCTGAGGCAACAAACGGCCGATATTATATATTTGAAACTCCCTTCCTGCAATAACGCGCGAGCTGTCGATATGCCCTGCGCGCCGCCAGCCGCTAAAACAGCCCGGAGCAGCCGTTCGCATTCGGAGATATTTACCGAAGCGAAACTACGACCCTGTTAGGAAACTTATCGCGACCTCTTCTCGCTGCCTCTCGAGTCAGCGATAACGAAAATTGTCTCTCGTGCGCGGCGTGCAAATCGCGTCGTTAAAATTCATATCTAAATCTCGCGGCAATCAAAATATTAATTACGCTCGCGCGCGGCAATCGTGTTAAAATCTTCAATTATGAGAGAAACAAAATGTAACGATGTGAATGTGTGTAAGTAATTAATTTAAAATTTAACAGCAGAGTGTGTGCTTGATCCGATTAAGTGGCATGTTCGTACCGTTAAATTAAAATAAAAAGTTGATGCAATAAGGTACTTAAAAATTGTAATATTTTATAAAAGTTATCATTAATTTAAAGATGACACATATTCACATGTCCAAATCTGAAATTAAAAAGAAGTCAGTTATAAGCGCAAAAAGCACAGTAATGTATTTTTAAAACTACTATAAAATTCGATTTAAAGGATCGTTAAGTTAAACAAATCTAAAATTTAGCAAGTTTAAAAGAAAATATCCATTCTCTTTAAAATATAAACCAACGACAAAAAGAAGCAAACAATGTACAATAAAAAAATTGCAATAATACACTTAAAAATTATAAAATTCGCTAAAAAGTATCGTAAACTTAAAATTAATCTAAAATTTCGCGCGTCCAAAACAAACTATCAATTGTCTCCTAAAACAAACAAAAAATAAATAAATAAAAAAAAAGAGCAAAGAGTGAAAACGCCCCTTCAATCATAACGATCAATTGGCAATTAAGCGCGGCAAAGCGTCACTCGGCCCCGTCGCGTTCACCTATTCCCGCGCGTCGCGCGCCGCGTCGGCGCTGTGCGCCCTGCAGCAGCCGCGGCGCCTGCGCCGCCTCTCGGGGGCACTGGCGCGCGCGCCAGGCCACATGCTGCTGCTCTCTCTCCTTCTCTCCTCTCTCCTCCTGTCCGCCGCTCGCAACGCCGTAATACACATGTACTCCGCGGCGCGAGCGCGAAAATTAATTAAGTCCGGGGGGGTGGTGGTGGGGTGGAGCGAAGCCAAGCATTGATACGAGCGGGGGAGTGAGGGACGTGTACGCGCGACTGACGGTCAACACTTTTCGCTGTTCTCGGAGCAGAGCCCGGAGAATGAGGGCCCGGCGCAGGACAGATCCTCAGGCAGGAGGCAGAGCACGAGGAACCGCATGTCGCCCACCTCCTCCGTCAGGCGCAAGTCCGGCTCGCCCTCCAGGTCACCCGAGGTCATTCAGGTTGGTTAATTGAAATTAAATTTTTACGTAGTTAAAGCAATATGAAGATACAGTTTGTTCTAAACGTAATGCCGGTCTTACATTTCTAAAATGTTAATTTTACATTTTCAAAAAAGTAAAATAAATTTGACGTGTTATAACTAAATCTACAGTTTATTTTTTTCTACGATAGCAAGACTTTAGATTGAATTTTTATTTAAAGAGTATGATGTCATAGCTGTATTTTGATATCAAGCGAAGTGTTTTTCATAAATTACAAGATTTTCGTAACTTGCAAGTTAGCGACAAATATTATATAATGTTATTATCAGTGAAGTAGTACTGCAGATATACATTAAAAAAAACACCTACGTGTTTATTGCACAATCATTATACAATAAATTCATAATAAAACTAACAAAAATAAACTCGTTTCTCTGATTACTAGATGATTTGCATTTTATGATCAATGCTTTCGTTTTTTGCGCAATTAGTCGCTTTAAACGCTTGGTGTCAAAACTGAAGAAACGATTTGCGACGAAAAAGAAACGAGCGCGCGTCAGTCAGTCAATTGACAGTCTCACGCCTCTACTTTTTTCGCAATTAGGCGAGTGGAGAAGAAAGAAAAGGGAGGAGGGCGAAAGAGGTTCCATTTCGCGCGGCTGCCCTGGAATTTACATCACGCGCGCGGGCGAGACTCCCCGTTTTTTTTGCTATTCTTAGATTGCGCCTCGTTAAAGGTAAAAACAATCTCAAGCCGCCGCGCCGCACGCTGATAATAAGGGACCGGCGAAAGTGCCTTCTCTCTGTTTCTTTTTTTTTTTTATTTCTCCTCCCTCGTCTTTTATTTCGCTACCCGCCGCAGACGTATTTAGAGCCGGTCAGGCGCGAAACCTTGAAAGTAGTGATTAATGGCCGCGAAAATAGCATCGCAGCATCGCGTGGGATGAGATTGTACTTTTGATGTAAGACGAGTAATAAGTTCCGGTGGATAGGATCGACTATTTCGGTCCGGCCACGCCGCGGAGCTTCGATTCGCGCTGAAACAGTAAAGCGACGCTGTGAATGTTTCATTCGACCGACGATGTACACTGCCCGGATAAAAGGACGCTTTTATATTTCAGGAGGGAAGACCGGAACTGAAGAGGCAGGCCACCGGAGATGCTCCCGGACCCAGCACCCGAAGGTTCGTACTCCCACGATCTTTAATTCACGCCGATCCTCCCCCAGTATTTACGAGCTCGAGAGACGAGAGTGACCGGCGAACCGGCTTCATCTTTAATTCGATTCGCGCGTTAAATTTCACTCGAGCCGCGCCTCCTATAAAATTTAATCTCCGGCACATCCCCGCCTTTTTTGCGCGCGCGCGCACTCGGTAATAAAAGAAAACTTTCCGCGAACTCCGTAATGCCTTAACAAAGTGGAAAGGCAAAAAAAAAAAGAAAAAAAAAGAGGGACGCGAGAATAATGAAAAAGTTGGCGGCGCTCCACTTTAGGTCGTCGATGAAGAAGTCGATGCGGAAGAAGGCGCCGTCGCCGCCGGGCGGCGGGCTGCGCCAGGTGAGCGAGGAGCGCGAGGACAAGCCGAAGTCCGCGGCCGCCGCGCCGCCCAAGAACAAGTACTCGTCGGGCGAAAGCTCCGAGGAGGAGGAGGAGGACACTCGAGAGCTCGAGGGTAACGTCTACACAAAGAGCGGCGTTGAGGTGAGCCGCCTTTTCTCTACACCCCCCTACTTCCACCCCCCCGTGCTTTTCCCCTTTGACGTCGCTTTTCTTTTCGCCGCGCGCGCAATGATTTCGCCGAGCGAGAATCTTATTAGGCATTGAATAACTTTGCCCTTTGTTTCCTCGTTCAATTTGGCCCCTTCTTCGAGCGCGCCTCTGGCGGCGCGTTTGATGTTTCCGCGCGAAATCGGCCGGATTTTTTTTTGTCGCTGCTGCAAAGCGAAGAAACTTTTCTGAAGGGATTTGTAGCGCGGAGAAGAATCGAATTTTGGAATTATGTGTTTTTTTTTAAAGAAAAGGGTTAGTAAGTCGTTTTAAGCTTTATTCGCTTTAAAGTCTACTTGAGAAAAAGTTTCTAATATTTTTATTAAAATTTTTCTTAGCTAAACAGTAGTTCTAGTTACATCGCAAACTTTTCAAATTAACGTTATGCGACGAAGTTCGAAGTTTAAAATGTTAAAATAAATCCCAGATTATTAGAATTTAGACTACCGTGAATTTTACCAGTTTTTTGCTTATTAAAACGTACCTCGGCAGAGAAAAAATGTCGAAATTTCCCATCGAGCTCAAAAAAAGCAGCAACGATTGCCCCATTCTTTTCAACTGCGCTGCTAAACGTATACGAAAAATTGCACGTACGACCGGGCGAGATAATTTATATCCCCCGCGTTTCAACGCACTCCAGCCAAAAAAAACCTCGCAATCATCGTTGCGCATGACAAGCGAGCCTAGGATCCCCATTCATCCTCCCGTCGCATAATTATTGCAGGCAGCGCCGAGCGATAAATAACGCGACCAAAGGGATACTCGCTCGCTCGCCGATGGCAAGGACGCGCGATTTTTTTTTCGCTGTACTTTTCCGGGCCGCGGGAAATTAACGCTTCGTTTTTGCAGCTCCGCTGTAATTTCTCCTCTCCGGGCGCGAGGCTCGCGTCATAACGCTAAAAGCCACTGGGGCTTGACCTTTTTAAGCTCGCCTCCTTTCAAAGGGCCGCGCGCGTTGCGTCTTTTCTAGTTTCCATAATGCACGCGACTGCGCTGATTAAAATTCTCTGTTTCAATTTTCCTCCGTGCAGCTTTTCGCTGCCGCGCGAATTTCGGATTGCCGCGCGCGGCTCGGGCTGAGGGAATTTTTAATTTCGAGCAACCAGCTGTTCGCGCTTTGAGCGGCGCGAGCGCCGACGGGCGTATAATTCATATTGAAGCGACGTTTCTTTTTTTGTTTCTCTTTATTCGTCCCGATGTTTTCTCATTGTTTCGAGGCGATTCGTTTTTTTTTTTGCGGCGCGGTAAATGGAACTTTAACCTTTGAGCTTGACGAATTGGCGTCGCGATAATTCCGGGCTGTTGATGGAAGCGCGAGATAGATTATGAGTGATGGGCAGGTGCTATTCATAGCTTTCGGGTATAAACAGGCGTTGAGCAGTTTTCAGGAGGTTTAACGAGGTTACGCTAAACATTCGCGGCTGGGGAGAAATTAACTGAATATTTTACAGCTGCTTGTTTTTTTTGTAGTAATAAAGCGGGATTTTACGCGGTAGGTTTGAAATAATAGTCTTAAAATCTCTTTTTTCGAAAACTCCACTTGAAGTTGGTAAGAAAATCCAGGCTAGTTTCAGGTCTGACTTATGGCAGTAATTAAAGTCACAGGAGGTAAAAAGCATTCAAAGTTTAGAAATTCAAGATTTGTATGAACTGGCTGTATGGACTCGCTCTTACTTTGGAAGTCGTCGTACGGTAGGGTCGACTTTCGGTTCATTGCCTATTCCAAAGTTTTGAGAAACTCAGCCCTAATTAGTTCGCCCTTCGTCATCTGTCTTTGCACTCGAATTCTATGTCGACAATAGCAAATCCTCTTAGAAGTTAGAATCAAGTCTGCTTACTCGGCGTTATTGTTTTCAACCACGAACTTGACTACGTGCACCTTCTCTCCGCAAGTAGAAATTGTATACTTCCTGGTGTGACAATGTACAATACGAAAATTTTGAAAAAGAAAATACACCCTACCCCAATGACCCTATACAAATTTTTAATAGAAATAGAAAGTAAATATTGTTATATTTTGAAATTGTACATGAATAAAAAATTATAGATCTCGAGGAGAAGCGCAGGTAACGTCAAAAGATCGAAAGAAGAGATCGCCAAAGATCCAGAGGAGGAAGATGAGTTCGGCTACACAACCAGTAAGACCTTTTTTATAATTTATTCATTCGTGTATCTATTTAAACTTTTAATTTAATGACGAGTGGATTTAATTTATAAACGCGTGTATGTTTACAGATAAGGTGAAGAAAAAGTACCACAATTTGAAGAACCCTGTACTACTGGTGAAGCTGGACAGGGATCGAACAGGCATTGGCATTTCCCTGGCTGGACATAAAGACAGGAACAAAATGGCTGTTTTTATTTGCGGCCTCAATCCCAACGGGGTCGCCTTCAAAAATGGCCAGCTTCAAATTGGCGATGAACTGCTCGAGGTGCGTCCTTACGTTTTTTATTTAAACCGCGTAAATTTTAATTAAGCGAAATAGCTTAAAAAACGAGCTTTTCACCTTATAAAATGATCTTCTTAATAATTAATCGAGAATTGACACTGTACAAGGCTAGCTGGGTTTCTTAATCAATTTTGTATGAAAGGCTCTGCGTCAATTTCAAAAAGAAAATTAATTTTTTCGTGTTCAAATGTATAGATTGGAAAGAAAATAGAAAAGGTAAACATAAAGCTTACTTTTTATTCAATTAATTTTCAATTGGAAACTCTTGATGGGCATAAAAATAAATTGAATTTTCTTATTAGATCGAAGAAACTCGTCACAAGCGATTCAAATAAACAGTCGCTTCTTTCACAAAAAATCAATTACGTTGAATTTTTATTGATAATTACTAGAAAAACATTGCTAAAATTTCATGCATCGCAGGTAAACGGCGCAGTGTTCCAAGGAAGATGCCACCTGAACGCGTCGTCGATGATCAAGGGAATGGCCGCCACCACTTACAAAATCATCGTCGTTCGGTGAGTTTGCGCCACGGCGCACATCGCTGTATCGTAATCGCGAAAAAAAACCCAGTCGATCGAGAGCAGCTCCGACGTAGAAAGTCCTTTTATTATTCAAACAATGGGCTCGCGTCTTCGAGTGCACGAGGCTTCTTTTTTTTGTGCGCGATGCGCTCGCTCGTCGTCGCGACCTTGGCCTTGGCCGCTTGCGCAACGACGGCGACGTGCGCTTTCTCGCGTTTATCCACGAAAACGAGCATACGATCGCGTGCAGCGCGTCCCGGGAATACTCAAATCTTTGCCTCGCGGTTTTGTGAATTCACGCTTTGTTGCTTCGATTTGTCACAATAGCCGACGATTTCGTAAATTTGATTGATTGATTGTTTTTTTTAAGATTGAAATGGTATTTTAAGAATTTTAGACGAATTTACTGAAAACACTTTCGATTTTTATTATAAATTATTAGATTAAGGAACGAAATGTAGATTAATCCATAGTAGTTTTAAATATATTAAAAAGCGTTTTTTAAAATTCATTTCAATGCTTGCAATCGGTTGCCACACGAAGCATGTCTGTTTCGTCTTGTAAGTCGAAATAATTTTAAACTTTCTGTTACCTACGTTACTTCTTTTCTGGTATTCTTTTTTATAGACGGAAATTTTTAAGAGTAAAAAAGTGAAATTTAAAAAACGCATGTTAAAAGTTAAAACTACAGTGGATTTGTTCATCTGCATGTTTTGAAAGCTCAATTTGACAGATGTTACCGATCATCAAGATTAGAATTTTACTGGAATATCGTAATTCAAATTAATCGTTGGATCGCGTAGTAATAAATTTTTTATAAATTTCAGAAAACCAGGAGCAATCGAGAATTGCGCTGTAAAGCAAGTAACCAATTTCCCGACAGCACTAGCCGGCGAAGTGAGTGAAAAATCAAACTCTCATTTTCAAAGAGAAAAAGAAAAACGTAATTTTCAAACTCGACATTATTCCTTTTCAGGATTTCAGTCAGTTCAAAGGCGTGCGAGCGGTGCCGATAAAGAAGGTAATTTTCGAGCGTTATCTGGCCACCTACGCGGCCGGCGGCGAATGCCGAAGGCCGGCGAAATCTAATCGCGCCATTTGTAATTTTCCAGGGTACATACGGCCTGGGCATAATGATAATCGAGGGAAAGCACGCAGAAGTCGGCCAGGGCATCTTCGTCTCCGACATACAAGAAGGAAGCGCCGCGGAAATCGTAAGAGCACGCGACTTCGTTTAGCCTCTTTGAGTAAACGACGCGCGCCGAGTCACCGCTTGCAAAGCCATTAAACTTTTTATTCGCGCTTATTAAAATGTATTCAAGATTAGAAAATCCCGGCGATCCATTATTTCTCGCGCGCGCGCGAACGACTCCGTAGCCGCGATTCGCGATTTGGGTCAGTCCTGCTGATTCCGCGCGGCCGCTATGTGCGAATTGTTCAAATATTTGCGGGAGAAGCTGAGAGTAAGTAAAGAGTCGACGATTCTGTAACATCGAGAATTATGTAAATCGTTTACTTTTAAACGAAACATAAATTTGTAGCGTAAGCGATAATTATTAACTGTCACAACTAAGATTAACGGTAGACAAATGTGCATAGTTTAGAAAATGCTTAAGAGGCGTTTAGAGATGCACTAAATTTAAACTCTGCTTTCGTAAGCCAATGCATTAATCAACTTTGCAGGCCGGTTTGAACGTGGGAGACATGATTCTGTCGGTGAATTCGGATGCCGTGCTGGGTGCGACCTACGACGAGGTGAGTCATTCATCACTCGACCGATTGTAAATCCAAAAGTTTTTCCGAAACGAGAATTTTTCATATTTTTCAATAACCTCGTCACAGGCAACTGCGCTTCTTAAAAAAGCAGAGGGCATCGTCACGCTGACCGTGTGCAATCCGAATCAAAGCAAAGTCGCGGAGGAGGAGGAGCGGAAAGCTCGAGGCGAGGTTATAGAGCCGGCTAAAGGTAAGAAAAATATTTTTTATTTTTATTCAATTTCGCGATCGTGTTTTCACGGCGCGGCATTGCAATTCGTTCGTATATCCACTCACGGGACTATTTTTGATGCTTAGACGTTAAAAAAGAGCCGGAGAAGCCGAAAGAGCCTGAGAAACCTGCAGACCCGAAGGTGGATCCCATCAATCCCAACAAAGATACGACTATTGAATTTCCGAAGGATAAGGATAAGCCGATTGGCTTCAGTGTTATCGGAGGAACTGATACGCCTCTCGTAAGTTCTTTTATTTGTAGACTATTTTCAAACGCTTCATATCACTGCAAAATCTATAGTCTATTTATTTTATTAAATAAACATTGATAGAATAGAATATTGATTTAATGCACAATTTCTTAAAGAATTTTAAATAATTTTTTAAGTAAATTTTTTAAATTATTCATTATTTTAAAAATAAAATAGATTCAATGAACAATTCCTTAAAGAATTTTAAATAATTTTTTCTTCTACGAACGTGAGAAAAGTAGGACGACGAAATTTTTTATTTAATCATTTTCCGCGGTAGCTCCTCGCGAATTATTTACGCGTGGATTAATGCATTTTCCAGAAAGGAGTATTCGTTCTCGACGTATTCCCCGACGGCGCGGCAGGTAAAGACGGCAGGCTGCAGCCGGGCGATCGCATCGTCGACATAAACAAGGAGAGCTTCAAAGCCGTCGAGTCGGAAAAAGCTTACCAAACCGTGCTCCGAATAACCCAGGGACCCGTAAGTTCGCCGCCCCGTAAAATAAATTAAACGCGGAAGCGCGAGGTGCAGCGGCGCGCTTTCTCCTCCTCTTACGCGCTCCTTAATTTATTCCAGATAATCATGATAGTGCACCGCGACGAGAAAGCCGTGGAGGAGTTCGAGGTGGAGCTCACGAAGAAGTCGGGCAAGGGATCCGGCCTCGTCCTGATGGGCTACAAGAGCGGCAAAGGCGCTTACGTGTCCGAAGTGGTGAGTCGCCGGCGAAACTTTATAAGCCGCGCGGCGGACGGGATTCCAAAAGTACCCGCGTCCTTTCAACGAACTCGTTAAGACGCATTAACGGCCGCGTTAACGGCCGCCGAGCTTTTTCGGCGTTTCTCCAACTTTTGTCTGATCGATGAACGGCAGGTTCTTTATTAACTTTATTAACGACGGTGATTGAGACTTGATCGATCACATAGTGACTTGCCAATATGGAATTGAATTGGATTGTTTTCACGAAAAATTTCGTTGTATACGGCTGACAGATTAATAATGAAAAATAATCAATTTCGTTTGAAGGAAAAATATCAGCAGAAAGATTGTTACAAGCGGAGTCTTCATGGAATAGTATCTATGTCTACTCTCTGAATATGAATGAGTAATAATTTTACTAATTTAAATAATTTCAAAATATTTGCACACTTATCACCATAAAAAACTAGAAATTCACAATTTTACATCGATAAATGAGCAGCTGTTTTGAAATCAGTGATATTTTTCACTCGAAGAAATTTAGAGGCTATTATGTGCAATTTCAAGTTGCGATTTCTCGGTTAAACTTGAAAATAGAAAAGTACCAGTCATTTAATTTTGAATATTTTATCAGACAGGTATAGCACAATCAAAAAATTTGTTTATGATTCTTTCCAATCACCCTTAATCCACTTATACAAATTACTCTCTGAATTAAATTACTGTTTTGCAAAATTTTTAATCAAATCTTTCAAGTAATTTATAAATAGTAGGTACTTCCTAGATCTTCAATGACCAAATAATTTAAAAAATCCAAAATAGAATTTTATTTACAAATTTATAAAAAAGTTCATAACTATTTGTAAATGGACATTTTTCATCAAAACTTAAATTTTAATCGAATGGATCAATTCTTAATTTTGCAAGCTACTCCCGTCCCGGTAAGTTCACTCAAAGCTTTCCCCCTTTGTCCATTCAAACAAGCGAGTAATGCGTGCCTCCGTCTAAAAAAAAAGAGATCAATCATTCGCGTTGCAAAACGGCCAATTTGGAGAAACTCCGTAAAAGCGATCGATTATCGATTAGCGCGAGCAGCCGCAACGCTCAATTTTCCGCGCACTAACCACCGGAATTCTGCTTCCCTTTTTTTTCATTGTGCTTGCCGACCAACGCGCCGACCAGGTGGCCGGGGGCAGCGCCGCCGAAAGCGGGAAAATCGTGAAGGGCGACCGAGTGGTGGCGGTCGGCGGGCAAGACCTGCGCGAGGCCCCCGTCGAGGATATTGCACTTCACGTGAAAGTCTCGAATCCGGTGCAGCTGAAGCTGGCCAGATACAAGTCCAAGTGACAGGTGAGTTGGTTCCCACACGCGCGCCAAAAGCGCGCCCGTTGCGCAATACCCCCGGGACCGCGAGGAACGCGCCGGGTTTGTCGAATCAATGGGGGGACCGACGGTCCACTTTGCGTATGTCCGCGCGGGCCCTCGGGCGCGGGCCGCAGATTTTTATCGGCCGGCTAGAGCGAGCGCGTTATTGCGCAATGCCTTTGCGATGTCGATTTAATTTGTGCCTTTTTACGGGAAGGGTATACGGGAGTAATTTGAAAAATTTCACTGGTAAATAAGTTTTAGTTCATTTTGAATAGTATATATATGTATGACGAAATTTACTTGAGATTTTTAATGTAACAGTCGGTGCTGTAGTTATGACGATTATTAAGTTTCTTTGGATTATAATGGAAATTTCTAAAGTCAAATTTTACTTTACCACGTCCATAAGAACTTTCTATATCGCGAAGTGTAGCAAAGTAGCTTCAATTTTCATTAGAATGGGAATTTGATAAAAATTAACAGCCTCCTTTCGTTACGAGAGCAAATTGCCTTTTCTTTCGTCTGTATGTAAGTAAGCGGAAGTTGACGCTTTACGAATGTTTCGTTTTCGGCGAAACCGGAAGCGGCTGCTTAATGTCAGCCCTCGAGAGATAAACTGCAGTGCCCGTGAAAATCTCTGTTTTTCGAGCGAGACACGCAGCTCGAGAACCCGGAAAAACGCCGTGGCGCATGGTATTACCACCTATTTATATCGACGGCAGAAAAGCTCGAGCACGCAACGCGTACACCGCGCGCGCGGAGACACTCTAATTGAACCCTTTCAACTTTATCAACGACCCGCGGCAGTTGCACTTTTTTCTCTTTTATCTCCGCGCGATTAAAAGGCGGTCGAGCCGGTTATCTGTTGGCGAGGGAAAAAGGAATACAATTGACGAGGCGTACTTTCGCGCGCAGATTTTCGACCTCTCGATGTGGAATTCGAAGGCGCGACGTCGATCACTCAATAGATCTAATAAACGGAACGGATATTGGGATTATATCAGTGGATAATAAGTTAATTATATTTGCGATGTTTCATTAGCGGATGCACTGGACTACCATGTCAAGCACTGGAATTTATTTAATATTAATTTTAGAATGTCAGTTACATAAATTAAATTACATTTAACCAGTATTGTTTGAGTTTAGTCATGTGAGCAATGTTTTAACAATACATGCTACAAACTGAATGTAAATTTGCTGGAGACAAATTTTATTGCTGTACATTAATCAAAGATGTAAATAAAAATTTGTTCATAATGGATTGTGGTTTAACTGTAATTTAGCAGTGCATAAAATTTAATGCGATTTCATTCGTGTAAAATTAAATGCAATTTAAAATACGGCACTTTTTTATTAACATAAAACCGTAATTTATTTTAATTTGCCAAGTTCATTAACTGTCAACTCCAAGTTTACTTGAAAAGACTATTAAAATTCAAGTTTTTTTTTATCAGCGAGTTTTTACTTATCTATTTTTATTCAGTCTAGATACAAAAAACATATATTTAAGATTCTAAACTTGTTTTTAAAAAGTTTTTTTATAGCCTTTGCACAAAAATATTCAACACTTACCACTATATTAATTGTATTTTACCAAAATTAACGAGTCGAGTAAATGTGCGTTATACATCCACGTCGTCGCACATGACTACTTTAATGAACATTGACAACGCGTTTGGTCGACAAAAACCGTCACAATAAACATAACAATCCCACCTAAACGACCGCACGCGCGAATCGCTCCTCGAATCGAAATGGACGCTCGCTTACGACTGCCCGCGGGGGGAGATCGAGGTTTGCGCAGTCCGCGCGGCGTTTCCCAATCGCGAGCAGATCGGCTTGCACGCGTGCGCGCATTGTCTCGGCCCGGCGCGATCGCTTTCTAACGAGGATTCGGCTGATCGCGAATTTGCATAAAAGCCGCCCGCTCGCGTAATAAACGTTACGCGGGACTATTACGAGAATGCGGCCAGCAGGGGGGAGCGCGTTTGCTCGCCGCTGGAAAGTAAAGGTCGAAAATCGTAAAACCCGCCGGGGAGTTTCGCAAATGAAGACATTTCGCGGGGTGTGTGTATACACGGCGCGCTCGATGACTCCGCGGGCAGGCGCGCGCGCTCCGCTTCGCGACGTAACGACCGTCGCCCGATAATGGGCTTTTGCGAAATTTGGGGGGCGGATCGACGAGGCGCTCGATTTTACCCGGTGGCCTCGATACACCGGTTTTATTTTCTAGGTAATTGTGAGATGCGGTGCGACGAGGCGCCTGAATTTCCGATCGTTTGCCGTTTTTTTTTCTAATGTATAGATTGTACCGGGGCTTGAATTAGCGTTTCGAAATTTTAATTCGTACGTTAAAGTATTGATAATTGCGTATTACAAAAGGCGCTTTTTTCCTCTCTTTTCATTATTACAAAAGTAAAAGTCGGTCGGAAATTAGTCTTAACCGGTGAGAAACTAGTACTTCGACGCCTAAATAAGTCCATTTTTAAGAAGGTAAAAATTATTTTGTAATTACTATATTTTCACTTTTTAACGGGTTCGCGTCTTTGTAGAAACGCGTATTTAGAAATTACCTGGAGTAAAATACCCTTGGCTTATAAAAAAAGGGTTCCATATTATTACATTGTCTAATGAAGCATTTTCTCGCTTGCATGATTCGCAGGGTTCTGCAGGCGGAACTCTGAGGCAACATCTGAAACTAAGAACAACCGCATCGGCAGCCTGAAGACGGTACCGTGGACTCTAGTGTGATATATGATTAAACCTAAGCTAATAATTTTAGTCTAAAAGAAAGCGAAATCAAACCAAAGAGCTATAGGAAAGAGGAAAAATTTTGAGAAAAAAAGAAAAAAAAATTGACGCCTCGTTTTGTTTTGTATTTTTTTTTTTTAAGTGCGATGTGTACGAAACGTAGTATTATTCGATTACCTATACGGCTACGAGCGAAGTTAATAGTGGCAAAATCGAGTGAGAAAAACTTAAAAAAAAAGAAGCTACCGAAGCGTAGATCCAAATGCGTTTAAATTTTAGCCCTTGTTATTCGTTAATATTATTAAGGTTAACAATGAATACATGTATGTACTATTATCGATTAGAGATGATATATTTAAAAGAAAAAAATGAGATCGACATACAGAGATATATAATAATTTGCTCGGCTGTTCTTACTGTTTATAGGGCCGAGTGCTGCACATTCTTCGTATATTGATGGAATTTTATCGAGTCGAGAATTAAAGAATTGAGAAAAAACGTAGACGTATTTTCGCGATGATTGGGCATCTCTACGTTTTAATTTCGTCGAACTCCTGTACAAATAACGTAAGGAAATAAATAAATCCCAGTAGACGTATGAGGAACAAAACTGAAGGACATATAAACTTTCTTATAGCGTAGAAACTTACATAGTGAAAATATATCTTTGGTTTAAAAAAAAGGAATATTTACAACTAAGGAATAAAACTTGCTACACGATATTCTAAATATTTTTTAAGTAACGTAAATGGAACGTATTATTTCTATTTGAACGGTTAGAGATCAATTTTTTTTTAATTGATACGAGAATTGAGTAAAATACCTACACTTTCGATACTAACGCGACGTTAACAGTAAAAGACGTTTACATGCGAGTGCTCGCGATAAATTGACGATCGGTACTACTGCGGCGGAGTAAGAAACAATGAGTGATTATAAAAGAGTATAAAAACCAAGCCTTCGCGTGAAACAAAATACAAAAAAAACGATGATTTATCCGTAGTCTGAATAGTCGAAAGGCAAAGTGCGCTTGAATTTACGCGCATTTTGGAGGCGTTTGCGCGTGCGCGAGTGCACCTCGTTTTCTACACGATCGCCGCGCCGGGGATAATGCAGCTCGCGTAATTGACGATTGCATTTGACGAATTGCCGGCCGTTGAGGAAAAAAGGAGTCGAGAAAGGGGAAAATTGCACGTTTCGAGGGCCGCGATTATTTCGGACTGTGTACAAAAAAGGTGGATATGCACACGACGTTTAATTTAACATACAATTGCATTTAACGCTGATTACATACATTCCGATGAGTTACACTGAGAATCGCATTGCATCGTACTGTACACCAACGTATTGATATATCTTACAGGGGACCAAATTAATTTCTACACACACGCTTTTTTCCCAATTAATTTCATTGATAAAAAGAAATGGTTAATATAACGATAATGATTTTATTTCGAGACACTCGTGCTTCGTTCGCTGCATCGGAAACGCGCGAGAAAGTGAAAGTCTTTAATTGCCGATGAATTGTATCTCCGTAGAAAAAAGAATTTAATAACACATATTCTCAGTGTAATTAATTAACGAAAGTAAAAAGTGAATTAGGCATTGACAACCACGAAGGGCGATTATTCGGTTTCTCGCAAGGCGCACGTTTCTTTTTCTCCGTGTGCACGCGCGAGGCTTTAATTACCGCGGGCGCGAGCCTACTTATCGCGCGTAACGTCCCAGTTCGAGGCTCGAGACCCATTTAAGGCTCCGATCGCCGCCTAATAAACCAGCCGAGACCGATGAAGCGGCGGGGCGTCGGTATACGGACAGGCAGCTGTAACGAGCACCGAAGTAACTGCCTATATACGCAGCATTCTTCAAGCGAAGGCTGTAAACCACTTTTATGGTCACTCGCCGTCGATCGCCGGTGCAGAAAAAAAAAATCGTCATCCGCAAAATCGCTTTATCCTCGCGAGAAAAAGTCGCGCGTCCGTAGTAGTCCGTGGATTAACGTAGACGTGGCAATTCGACTTTTGCACCCAGTGCTTTTCCAGTGATACACTATGGTTTATTGCAAGCGCAGAATTGACTCCTTTCGGTTTGTTTGCGTAGCCTGTGCGAAAATTTATTTTTGTAACTGCACGCCGAGACTTTTTTTTATTGCGCGCGCGCCTCTCGCTTTTTAATGAAAGAGAACCAGGGCCTTTTCCCCGACGACAGATTGCAAAGCTCTTTTTGTATGGGGGATGAGATTTTTGTAAAACTTTTTATTGTCCGACGAGATACGACGTTTCTAAAACCTTTTAGACTTTGAAAAATCGATACCTTGTAATGACTGTTTAAAGGAAATGGTTTTTTCGTAATGATTTAAGGACAACAACAAAAATTTGTGTATTAGGTATATATAAATATACGAAATTGTGAATATTGTAAAATTTAACGACGATGGCAGATTGTAAAAGGATATTACCTATTGAGGAAGATCTAGCGAAAAATTTTACCGCATATTATATTAATAAATTAGGTGATTTGTACATAATGTAATTTCTCGCATCTAATTACAATAAGCCGTAAATTATAAATAACGAGAAGGGCAATAAGCAGTTGCCAAATAATCTCTAACTAGAGAAAACAATTTCTTATTGCTAAATTAAATATGTAAAATTTTTTAGGTACTATATACTATAATATACACATTATGTATTACAATTGAAATTGACGATAGTAGAATTGACAAAAGAAAAGCACCGCCCTGCAGACATTTATATTAAACGTATGAAAGCTCGGCAAGTAAAACGAAATCCTCTCGAAATAAAGTATGCATTTGTAAACATCTCACAGCTCAAGTCTCCACGAAACGATGTGTTTTAAAAAAACTGAATCTTTAAGATTGCAACTACACGGACTAGCCTAATCGTTGATGTGACAAAAAAAGAAAAAAAAATAGCGAGACAAGAAGTCCAAATACCGTTTAGATATGTACAAGTGAATTGTGCTACCATAAACTCTAAGAAACACACACCTCGATGAAAAAAGAAACCACCGCACTTCTATGAGAAAAAAAAGAAAACAGACTATTCCTATACGATGAAGAACAAAAAAAGAGATAAATGGATTTAACGAAAAAAGTGGAAGAATGAAAAAAAGTAAACATTACTCGAGTATGATACACCGCGTGGCGGAACCCATTTATAGTAGACAAAGGATTAGAGTAGATAGGAAAAAAAATCAATCGGAACGCGAAATGTTCTCTGTTGCGAATAAGTTAAATTTATGGACACGATAATATCCTATATAGATGATTATAATATTTAACTGTTACCGTATGTGCCGTTGACTGCATAATGAAGGTGTTGATGACTCGCGCGGCGATCCGCGGCGATCGGATGAGTCGACGAACGGTTCAGACGAGCGCGAAAGGAACAAAAAGATAAATAAAAAAACGGACATTGAAAATGTCGCATACATTGAAACTTTTACTTTTAAAACGTAGCGTATAGCGAGGCAGGAGCGAGTGTCCCATCGCGGAGCCCAGAATACGAACGCATCCGAGACACTTTTTAATTTAAAAAAAGAAGATAAATAAGTAAGGCGAGCATGGATCCTTTCGATTTTGTATTACGGCGACGCGCGAGGAAACTCGCGTGGAAATTGCATAATTAAACTCTCGGTCTTGCGTAAATTCAAAGCGCGATGGAAAACAGGTTTTCTCGGAGCAATTTAGTACAATTCAAAAACTAGACCCAAACTCGCAATAACAAGGCAAGGGGTTATTCATTCAAATTTTAGTGATATACGATTACGATTGCAAAGATTATTTCAGTGATTACACGATTTTTTATAATCAGTTATAACGAGTTAAATGATGGAACCCTCTCCATACTCCTAACCATTCAGCTCTTAAGATTATGGTGTATGTATATTTTTTAAACAACTCGTTAGCAGGAAGGATATCGCAGAATCCAGCTAGCGGTAAAAGTACTAGGCAAAATTGAGCGCTTTGTCTAGGTCTAAGCGCCGTCTAATATAAACGAGTACAAATCGAGAATAATTTTAATGTAAATGATTCGAACGTTCGAACGATTTTCAATAACCAAGAAGAAATTCAAACGGTCTGATTGAATATTTTATGACTCGAGTAAAAAATTGATTTAGTATTCTTTATCTAAAGCAAATAGCATAAACCTCCAATTTCATTGCAATTATTTTCAATTCCAGAAATCGTGATAAAATCGCAATGAGTTAATAAATTCATGAGTCAAAAAGATGAAATCTTTAAAATGGCAATAAAAAGATGCGAAAAGCTGTATTTATGCGGTGACCCTACTTTTACGGAACGAGTAGATTACTTTTATTCAATTTTTAGTAATTAAATTAGGGAAAATTGATCATTACGATTACGAAATTATAAATTAATTAAAAAGTGATTGCAAAGTTATAAGTAACTTGTGACGTGTAGAATGAATAACTCCTCGCTTGTAGGGTGCGTTTTCACTTAGCGAATAATTCACTGCGATCGCCTTCAGTTGAATTATTTCAACTAACAAAACCATGTTAACGTCCGAGTGCGAGAGAGAGAAACTTTATTTATGCTCTCTTTTGCACTCGTACGTCGCTTGCGCTAGTTGTGAATTATCATACCACCTTAAATACGAACAAGTGAAATTCATCCACATGCACTTATCTACTGTTATAAATCGGCCTCTTATTGAATAAGCGAACGACTCATAACGTAGAACAAGCAAATGTTCGCTTAATTTCACTCGTTCACATTTAGAGACGAAACGTTGAATGAAAACGAACCCTTACTGAAAAATCTCGCGCCCTGCAAGATCGGTGCCGGTAAGTGCGTTTTAAAAATGCGCAGCAGCGGAGGCACCGACGATCCGCCGCGTGCCGCTTTTACTCGCGAGCCGGAACGGCCCGTCTCACTCGCTTTCCGAAGATGAAAGACTTAACGAGGGCTCTCTTCACTGCTCCGCCTGATGCTTATTACACGTCCGTAGACTTCATTTTATATAATATACTTTTCATCGTCTCTATTGAGTGGCATTTAACCGGCGGTTTCCAGTACGATGAGGCACTTTTGTTAATGTTATTATATATATTATATATGCCTAATGTTAAATAGGATTTTTCTTTGGAGAATCTTTAATTTTACCGATAAGTAATTGTTATTGATAAGATGATAAGCGATTTTCCATGATTTTTATTTCAAGTCTCGTTGACGACTCCGAGGCTGTGGAAATTAACGATTTATTTAATAAAACAATCGACACGATGTCGTAGAAGATTATTAATTCAGTATAATCTTTGTTCTCTGTGTTACCAAAGAATTATGCGATTAAAATGTTTAGGAAGATTGTTAATTTTGTTACCTGTTATCATGTAATTTTTGTTTCTATGTAGCTATATTCTGTAATTTATCGACGCTGATATCCATTCTGTACTTTTAACGAAGATACGCATCTTTAATTGTCATCACCGATCATTTTCTCTGTTAGATAAAAAAAAGGATCACAAGAAACAGTATAAGTAAGTTAAGCGACAACCCAAATTGCATCTGCGAGTATAATATTACTTTTAATCACTATGAAAGAAAGGACTTTTCGTAGACTATCATCATTTTGTCCTTGTGAAATCTAGTTAATAAAAAATAAAAAAAATTAACTGTGTGTATTTATTTCTTTATCCTTTACCTCGTACAACTAATCATGATACTGCAGTAAATTAATTTACCTATTTACTTAAATGAATCATCTTAATTTAGTTATTATTTACTAGAAATATGCTTAAAATCAAATATCTTATACTTTTCGCAAAAATAATTAAAAACAGTTAAGACACGCTTCATTAAAACCTACCGCTTTAAGAAAGTTAACATTTTTTTAAAATTAAAGCTCAAGCCTTCGGAGCTGAAGTTTTGAAATTTAACACACTTGGGCAATTAAAAAAAGTGCCGGTGAAGCTCTTCAACCCACTTTTAGCTCCTTGTCATTCCCCGCAAAAACTTTCATATCGTTGATTTATCCGCGCGGAGAAACTCGGTGACCCGTTCCCCTGAATGCCCGCCGATCCGACCGCCGCGACTTTACGTCCAGGAAGCTTTTCGATATCGCCCGTCCGAAAATCGTCGGTTCGTTTTTTTATCGGCCAATTTTCTAGAAAGCCGCAACCGCCCGCCCGGCACTCTTACCCGCTGCTCGCTCATTGAAGCACGCGCGCGCGCACAAAAGCGAGATGAGAGAGCGAAAAAAGGCGTCGCAAAAAAAAAGACGCGGAATTCTCGCGAGACGGTGTAATCCCCGGGCCGAGTTATAATAAATTCAATTAGACCGCGCGCGACGCGGTTATGAAATGCACAATGACACGTCTCGGGCACATCCGTTTGTTTCTTTTCTCATACGAATTCTATACACTTAAGAGCCGCGGCTTGCAACGTGCGTTTTAACGAGGAAACTAGCGTCCGGGACAATTATTGCGGGACGCGTAACCCTTTTTTTTCAACTGTCGCGTAACAGGCGTTTTCGGCCGTTTACATCGAGAATTCAATGCGCGTGAGATGTAAGAACGCCGCTGGGAAGTAATGGACGAATGTAAATGGGAATTTTATTTCTCGTATTAAAATCTTTGCATTGTCTTGGTGTACGAGCGTTGCATTACGCCGTGATATAATAGAATGTAATTTAAGTGAAACTTACTGGAGCTGATACAATAAAACTAATTCTTTTGTGGAAAAAATTTTATATTTGCAATTGAAAGAAAAAGTGGGTTTACACGTACAGGCGCAGAAAAATAATAACTTTTTACGTAAAGCTTAGCTTATCTTTTTAAATTTCTGGCCATAAAGTTAGCAGATTACCGTAATGTAGATAAAGCAATAAATCCGCGTAATCAATAATACTACTTGCAGCCAGTAAATAAATACGGCTACCAGCAGAATATTATCATGCGATTGCGCAACGGAATTTACCGCTTTATATATAAAACAATAACGACAATAAATAACGATAATTGCAGTAGCAACAAGAAGGTATAACATAACGATTCCGAGTAGCGCGCGATGAACTTTTGATTTTCCGCGCCGCCGATGAAAATAAAAGCAAATCGCTTTCACTCGGCTTCCGATAAAATTGCGCCACCCATTAAGCCGATCCCGCCTAGTCGCGCACAGAAATGGCCACGGCTCTTTCTCCGCGCGCACATGCGTCACCGCGAAGTCCGCGGAATTCCCGAAAATGAATTGCAACATGGGCGGGCGTACAGTCACTGTCGCTGCCAGCCGTATAGCGTCGTTAGCCGATCGGCTGCCCATACACCGAGCTCGCGATTAATGGATCCAGGCTATTCCGCTCGGCTGTATCTTAATTCAATTGTAGTGTACCCGCGGGCGCGGCTGTAAATCCCGCATTCCTGGATGGATTATTTGCCGAGTATCCACGATATGATCTGTGCGATTTAATCGTTTTGAGGTAGTGGTATCTGCGGAATGGAAATGATGTTTAAGATGTCATTGTTTACTATTCTTAAGTGTCTATTATCCTCTTACTTTTACTTTTTGTATATTATACATAAGTATGGATTTCGATAATTTATTAATTAACCGAGGAAAAGCTTAATCATTCGCCGTAAGTCCACTGTCGATTCATCTATTTATGCTTAGCTAATAACTTATTTAAATTCATTTGATGATCGGTATTACTGTCATAATAAACAGATTAAAAAGCATAAATAAGTAACCAAAAAAATTTGAGGTAAAAAAGTGACTTTCTAATTAATGATTATTACTATGGTGATTTCCAAACTAGAAATCAGTGCGGTATTTACACTATGAAAATAGTTCAATAAAGATAAATCACATATTTTTGCAAAAATTATTATGCAGCTAGTCATTTTTGAATCAAGTGCTCTATTTGGTAAAAAATAATCACAACTCGATATAATTATCTCTTCTCTGATTATTTTTTTCAACATTGATTGGTAATGTTAACTTGATACCAAGATTGCCATATATAGAAAAATAGTAATTTTTATCGAATCATTTTCCTCGTGTATTATTTGCGTCCTTTCATCATATCCATAAAACGATGGAAAACAAGCAATCAAAACTTATTCGAACACTACATTTCAATCGAAGTTACATTTCAATAAAGCTCGACGTCCCCGATGAGTCACATCAATCGCTCAATCGGCCGCAGTAAACAGACCTGTCAGCGAGGGCGCACCGGTGAAAAGCGAGTGTCATCCCGTCGTACTGGACGTCGATGACGTCGTCCGTCCATCCCGAACGATCGCGTGCGGCCGATAAGGCGCACCGGCTCCCTCCTCGCTTTCGCGTCGATCGAAACGCGCGCGCGCGCGCCGCCGCGGCGGCGTACACCTCGTATACCTGTGTACACACGGCGAAGTCGATCCACGCGGCGGGTGAAGCCTACTTTCTTTCGGCGGGGCCCGCCGGGGTGGGGACCGTGAGCGGCGGCGGGACGGGCCCCCGGGAAAAGTCGCCGCGGCGCGGACATGCTAAACGGCCGGTCAGTGAGTCCCAGCACCGCGGACCAACCAGCCGATCGCGATCGCGCTCCCCGCGTCCCACGGGCGCGTAACGACTTTTTTTTTTAAACGCGGCTCTGCATCTCGCTCGAGAGTTAGTCCGTTCTTTTCTTTTGCAACTTTTGCATTGCGTGCGCGAGGAATCGAGTGTGTGGTTTGCCAGTCGACGCGGCTAAGGAGGCGAGGGATCGCATTTCACGGTGAGTCTTAGAATTGACCGAGCTTTGGTGTTTGAATTTTCGCGCCGCGGTTAGCGGCCTGGAGATTGAAGCGCGACGTTTGAGAGCGTAAAGTAGTTTGAATTATTTTCTGCGGTATTGCGAAATTTTTCTCGAATAGTATACGATTATTTATCGTATACGTTAACTCGATAAAATTATTATTTATAGGTCTTGTCGGAATTTGATGTTGAGCAACTTTGCAAAAAACAAATTAAAAATTAAAAAATGTATTTCTAAACGTTTACGGTATTTTACGAAAGTATAGAAAATATACATTCAATAAATCTTTGCTGAAGCATTTTCTAAACTCTTTTTAAAATTGTTTTTAATCTACGCGATGCAGCACGAGAAAATATATTAGTCCTTAGAGGTATTTTAGTATGTATAAATATTTATGATGACAATTCTGAAGAAATGAAAAGTAGAAACCGTAAAAAAGCCACTTAAACAGTGTAGAAAAAACAATACGCTAATTAAATTTGATTTCATCTATCAATTTTTCTAAACTAAAACTTTACTGCTAATGAAGCAATCTTACATCCATAAACTAGTGTAAAAATCAATGATTATCCATCAAACGTATAAAAAACGAGGTTAATTGGTAAAACAGGAAAAGTTGTTAAATTTATTGCATTTCGCTTGAGATTACTCACTACGCGCTCCCTACCAACTGTTTAACGCAAAGGCCAACTAACCTATTTCTCCTCCCGCATTCCTAATTACGCGATTACCATACCCCCCGTATTTTCTTGCATTCATAAATTCGATAAAATGATCCGCCGTTAAATCTCTAACTCCTCCAGTCTGATCAAAACCGAAAGTGAAACTCCAAATCTCGTTCCGCTAAAACATCTCAATTCTATTCGCTATCTCAATAATTTGATTTCTTCTATTTTTCTTCTTCTTGCTCTTCTTTTCCTTTTCTATACTTGTTCTCTCAAAATGTAGAAAAGTGAAAAATCATTCGATTCGATTTAAAATTGAGTCACTCGAACTTCGAGTGATTCAGTGTTATCTGAAAAAGAGTGATTTTTTAATTTTTCACTCTTCGGTTTCAGTCTTCTTCTTATTCTTCTCTTACTTCTTCTTCCTCTCTTACTTCTACTATTACAATTATTCTACATTTTCCATTTCTTCTTCTACTTCTTCTTTTACTTCCTCGTCGTCTTCCATTAACAAAACCTCAACTAGATCAGAATCAACGAAGCGAAAAATCCACAGTCAAAAGTAGCGGCAGCGATCGGTAACGATCCCCGCCGATTTTCGGGCGAAACGCGCGCGCAACGAGCGGCAACTTCTCCGAGTCAAAGGAAAAAAAATTCAAATGGGCGCGCGCGCGCGTTTGCTCGGCCGGAGTGGGATCAAGAAAGCGTGAAGCGTGCGGCCGCGTCTCCGATTATTTTTATTCCGTGAAACTACGGGTAAACTGGGATAACGATCGCCACGTGAAATCACCACTCGGCTCACTGCCTTCACCTTCGTTTCGAGGTCAATCAATTTTCGGACGGGCCCCGCGTCGCGCGCCGCCGATGCGCTTTTCTTGGCCGGCGGTGCGCGCTCGCGTCACCTCGGCGACAAAGCGCACCTCGCGGCTCGTAAATCATAACGGAGGCGGGAAGGTGGGTAAAAGCCGGAAGCGGCGCGCGAGTAGCAACGGACCGATCTAGGTTGCAGTCGCGCGGGCTCGTTACACTTCGCACTATCCGCGCGGGGGGCCCGACTTTCGTCGCTCGCGCGGAATGGACTATTCTCTCGCTCGCGCGTTGCACTTACACCCGATTTCGCGCTTCTTCGTTCTCGTCGCTTCTGCGGGTCGAACTCGCCGACGCTGCGGTCGTGATTTCGATGAGAGCGCGCGCGGATGAGGTTTTACGCTTCATTTCGCCGAGAGGAGAGTTTGTACAGAAGCGACCGATCGAGCCGCTTTTTTCTACCCAAGGTGCGTCGGAGTGACAGAGAAAGTCATTGTTAGTGGTCTCATCCGTGCATAATTCTTGTAACCACGCGAGGCGGTTTTTATTGCGTAGAAAAAATTGCTGTTCTAAATTTTTGTTAATAGAAATTTTCTAGTAAAAGGTAACTTAAAGAGTAAATATCAAGCCTTTTTTGAAATTTGATAATTTAAAAATTGCTACATTCTAAATTATTCGTAAAAATGTTATACTTTGATACATGCAGAATATACAAATGTTAAAAAAAACACAACTTTCTTTGAAATTTAAACAATAAAGAAAAGTTAAGCACAGTGTTTAACTTTTTTTATACCTACGTCTAAAAAAGTCTTCATACAAAATTTAACGGTAAAATGAAAAATTAATGAAAACTGCACATATTTCTTCATAATCTAGTGTAACGCGCGAATATGTTTTACCGTTACATTACACATTACACCGCTCCGGGCGAAAAAGACGCACGTACGAAGCGTAAAGGCACAGCTTATCCGCCCCCGAAGTGCGACGTAAGCTCCGGATCGGACGAGCGTCCCGTTTACGGCCCGGAAAGTTCAAAAGTCACGCGCGCCGGTTCAAAATAGCCCGACGCTACTCGTAAAGGCGCCGCGTAAAATTCCCCGAGGTGTGCGGCTAAAGGCTCGGTCGAATCAAAGCCCTCGGGGAATTTTTTCGCGCTCACGTGCAGCCGATAAAAAGCTCCTTTGTGTACCGGAAGGATAGGGAAGTTGCTTAACCGGAACGTGATTCGCGCTTTATTGAGACGAAACTGGCGTTTCGTTGAGTCTTATCTCGAAACCCATTTGAATTTCGAGAATTGAAAGCTGGAGTTTACCTGATGGTATAATGTTATGTAGGGTTGGGTGATGATGCATTAGGTTCCTGTTGGTTATATATTGCGTGATATATTTAGATCAAGATGGATCGGAAACGTATGATTTGATGCAGATAAAATTGATAGACGTGGAAAATTATCGGACGTCACTCATCTTATTTATAAGAATTAAAAGAGAGTAATCAACTATAGTTACGTAGAAGGGTAATACTTAATTCCAATGCAAAAAAAAAGATCTTCTTAAAAAGCTGACTCTTTCTCTTTATTTTTATAGTCAGGCGCAATACTTTAATAATTTTGTTTGAAACAGAAAATAAAGTTCATGAAAGCATTAAAATATTGAAACAATTATTTTTAAACAATTAAATGCGTGAAATAATGGGCGAAGTGTGCACGGTGTACTACAGAATGAATGAGTGCGTGCAACTGCAGAATAACAGAGAGAAAGTGATTCAACCTACTTTTTAATGAATTCAATTTTTTTTCGATTAATTTCTCAAATTAGGAAAATGGATTATCTTTGTTTTCTTTTGAACAATGCCGCAATTAGCATAAACCGAGGAAAATCTCGTGCATGCAAGCGAATTACTTTCTATTGTTGTGGAACGAATTGGAGGAAGTTAGCAGCCCAAGATCTTTTTTCATAAAATACTTAATAGATTTTTAGCTGCGTTCTTCAATTCGAGCGTCCAGATGTCAGATAATAAAAGAAATTTCCTGTTTCTGTAATTGCATAAGTGGATGCAGTTGAATGTTACTTACTGAAGTTCGTAAAAAAGTCGCAAACGAAAAGAAAGTTGCAATAATTTTTCAAGGAAATTTGAAATTCTTCGAACTATAAAACTTTACATTTTATGAATAAATAACTAAGGCACCTGTAGTATAATCAAAGTGAAAATAACAAAATAACATTTTAATCTCATATATGATAAAAGATTTCATATAGAAAATAAAAATATACTTTCGACAGTATATAAAAATAATACTGTCTCTTAAATAAACAAATCAATAAGCAATCTATTTAGATCACTTGCAGTTGATCGTGACTTTAATTTAACAATTTTTTGCAATTGGATTTGATAAAATCAATTATTCAATTCAAATAATAATTAATATTGATTAAGAAATTATAAATCGACTTTGAATTGATTAAAAAGCCCATTACAAAGTCACTTACTTTAAATTGGTTTGCAAATTACGCGTAACGAGCAACCCCTCGATTTTCCCCTCAGCCTCTTGCACACTTTATTACCAACCCAACAACAATCACCCTCCCGCGATAAAGCCTCCCGCATTTCCGAGCTCGCCCCAACAACCCGTAAGCCTTCGAGTCGCTTCCGTTGAAAAGAAGAGCGCGTTTCGCAGCGCCTCGCAATTTCTCCTTTCCGCTGGGCTGCCCGCGCACGCGCCGATACATCCGAAGCGCGAAGCGCCTAATCATTCCCTTCGGCTTATGATCTTTATTGTTTCGAGACGCCCGCTCGCGCGCGCAGGTGAGCCCGTTACGTCAGCGGCGCGCGCGAAACAAAAGAAGTTGCACCGCTCGGGGCCCGAATTCATTAAGCGCCCCCGCTAAGCTAACGAGCATTATGAAAGTGCATTAAATATTTATTAGCGGACGGGGGGATGGGAGAGAATAGGGACTTTAATAACTTTTCCGATAACACTCCATTAGGACGGATAGGTGATTAATGGGAGGGATTTTCGGTGGGGGTTATCGTTTTTGTCGGAAACGCGCGGGAGGAGTTATCATTTATTTATGATAATGCTGGTTTTGTTCGGATTAAATGTGGAGTTAATAATAAGTTTTGCTTGCGGGATTAAAGTTGCACGATGCTTTTAAAAAGATTTCATCTAAAGTTGAATAATTGAAATTTCACTTATAAATAAAGAAATAATCTTTTATTATACGTTAAAAGTATAAAATAAGTGGAAGATGTTTTATATTAAATAAATGACTGTAATATTTAATGATTTAAATGAAATCTAACTTACTCAATTTTTTACAGCTGAGTTTTAAATTGGTATAAATTTTTCAATGGTACTTTGATAAAATATCTTCGCGAAGTTCGATTGTCCGATAAAATCCGATAAAAACATAAATGTTTTTAATTTAGGTAAATTTAAAACTGAACTGGTCTCTGACTATGTCACTACATTCAATCACGAGAACAAGGATTAAAGCGAAATTCGTAAAACCAGTTGAAATAGCTATCTAATTCGCTTTGAATGGCCGTAACTTCATTTCTCATCCGCATAATCGCGTCACACTCGCCAAGGCGCACAGCGGCCGCGGGCTTGAAAAGGTGTAAAAGCACTAAAGGAATTTCTGCAAATCCCCCTTAATCTCATCGGATTGCGAAGAAAAAACTTCATCAGGCCCCCCGCCACCCGGGGAATTGCGATTCCTAAGCGACTCCCCGGCAACTTCCTCGTTTCATAAGTCTCCCCGCGCGCCTCGGCGAAGGGCGGAGAATGCGAAAGTAAAGAGAGAAAGAGACGCCGAGCAGAAAAATCTCCCGGGCTAATGAGCTTGGAAGTCCCGGGCACTCGAGGCGCGCGCGCGCCAATAAAGTTCCGATGTTAATTAAACGGAAATGAGGTTCTTAATCGAGCTTCCGCGGCGCGAATTGGCGGGAAACGCGCGCGCACGCGGGGGCGGCGGTCTCGAAATTGTCCCCTTTGTGTACCCCGCGTGCGCGAGGAAAGTTTATCGAAGTTTTTGCGGAGCTTCGCTCCCGGGGGGTGACTCGCGATTGTCGGGCGCGCGATAAATTCCCGGACGCGGCAAGATTATGCGAGGCTGTAAATGAACGCGCGGCGCTTTGTCCGTTTGTACGTAGTCGCCGCGAGCCGCGCGACTGACTCCGCGTACACTCGAGTCGAGCTTTATTGCGAGTGCGGGTATTGCGCGTATTTTGGGAGCGGAGGGGGATCTGGTAATGAAATGTTATCGCGTCGTGTTTTGCGAGCTTACATTGTTGCAGCGTCAATTGTAACTTTACAAATTCAAAGGCCCCGTTTATTAAGTTTGTTTTACACACTCCGTTGACTTTGTCGCACAGTTTGACAATTTATGCCCGCGGCGCTTCATTCTAAAGTAGGCTATTATTTAGGTGAAGTAATATTTACTGCGCGATGGGTTTATTCCGTGAATGTGGAGTTTCACGTAACGAATGCCTTTTGACAAAATTGTTTCGAAAATTTCTTAAGACTGTAGACGGGTAATTACAAAAATAATCAAAGGGTTATTACGTAAACTAATGCGCATTTCCTGATTAAGTCAATTGCCCTCACTTCATCGGCTACAAGTGAATTGCTTTTTGACTTACATAAATTTTTCCGCTCGTCGAGTGTATAGTTTGCACTTGAATTGGCTTTCCATTCCGTACTAATTCAGTTTGATTATTCCTTAAAGTGCACAAGTTCCTTTTTCAATCGCTTCTATTCTCCATTTCGTTTATCAGACGAATAAGTCCACTCGAAGCTACTCAACAAATAAACTCAAATTATGGCTATAATAACATTATGTTAAAACAGTATTAAAAATTTTTAAAACGAAAAGCATCGCACTGTTAATCAGAGAGTAAAGTAGACTCAAAGTATCTCGGATTTAATACCTCGCAGCGTTCTAAGAACTTTTAGTAGCCATAATTCCCCAGATACGTTTTAAACTTTTCTTATCTTCGCCAGCCACGGCGAGATTCAACGGAGCGCCGGACTTCCGTTTCTCTTATTCCAAGTTAAAAAAAAAGCCGCGTTTTAAAGAGAAAAACTCAACCCCAAGCGCACCAGTGGATCATCCTTTCGCAAAAATTTTGGTAAATAAGCGTCGAAACGCAATTTTGGCGTCAATCGCCGCGAAATTATACCGGACTTTTAATTAACGGCAATCGGCTCGGTACGCCGCGGATTCCGACGGTCGGTCCTGTTAATTAAACAGTTTCCAATAGGAGGTCGTACGTAGTCCCTGCGGGTATACAGCACTCGCTCCTATCAATAAAGAGGCGCTGCTCTTTAAAATTTCACGCCGCTTCCTCGCTCGCCCGCGGCGTCTTATTTACCCTAGAGCGAGGAATCTCCCGTCGAATTGCACTTTTCGAGGAGCCGGCACGCCTTTGAGCTCCGAAGTTTTGCCCTATCTTTAAATTAGTTTGACTGAAGTCCGGTGAATTTACGCGACTAACTTGGGCGGAACAGCGAAATTACTTCCTCTCGTGAAAAGCGCTAAAATTCATCCGAAAAAGAATTTGATATAAGAGGCCTTTTCATTCGCTTAAACTGGAGTTTACAAGTGAAAAAATGTAGTATAAGATTTAATAACAAAGTTCATTCGGTCTGCTGGATTAGCGGATTACAAACACGAGTGGAAAGTCAATTAGACCTTGATTAATTACGACGGGATGCAACGTAAACATTACATGTCGAAACAATTTAATTAAGGCCCCTACACTATCCGAATTTCACGTGTAATGATACTGTGTATCACAAGCATTCACATTCGCTTTTCATACTTCGTTGATAAAATACGCTTCATTAATCGCTTCATCGGGAGGCTAATAAATGCGCTTCAATTATGAGCCCGTAATTATGCGTTCACGGGCTGGCGCACAATTTTAGAAGCGCATGCATCGTGCACGGGCGAGCGCAGCTGTAAAAAAAAAAATAGGAGCCGAGGCGTGTAATCATACCGCGTCAAGCAGAGGATTTCACCGCGATACGCATGGAAATCACCGGGGAATTAGCGGCCGAACGAAATCGAAAACGCGCGCTTCTCATCCCGTCGACGCCCCGCCGAGAAAAATAGACGAAGCGCTCGGTGAAAATTTATTATATATTCCGCGTGAGTTCGGAATTAAAAATAAAGGAAGAACTAGCCGCGCGTCGCGGTCTCCTGTCCTCGTTGCCTTTTAATATGTATGCATCTCGGTGGTCCGTGGTGCGCGACTCATTAAAGAGTTGCCTCCCGTATGCTTGAGCGCGAAAAAGCTTCGTCCGCGCTGCTTGTTTTAAATTTTTGTAAATCTAGGTTTCGTACTTTACGCGTTTTTTTAAATATTTTCTTCTTATTTATAAAATGTAATGGACAGAAGTCCTTAATAAAATGATTAATAAATTTAAAAGTTAATAGTAGAACACTTAAAAAAATAGAACTATTATTAAATGTACTTAAAAGCTAACTGTAACGTTTTTAACAGAGCGCTCAAAGTCCAGTTGTCTCAGTATGAAGCATGACATTCCATTACCTTTTTAGTTAATTAACAGATTACATAATCAACTTATTCATTAGTCATTTTTTGTCAACATTTTTTGTCTCTAGTTCTTGAAATAAATTTTTAATAAACTGTATATGTAACATATATACAAACGAACTACTGAAAAATTCTTTTTATCTGAAGTAAAATGCTTATTTTCTTCATCAAATGTTTATATTTCCATTAATCCATCAAATGTTTATATTTCCATTTCCAACTTAAATTAACAATAGCTTATTACTTACTCAATTGCGGAATCCAATAAAATTCCTTTAAAAGTCAATTAAGCAGCGTCTAAAATTTTTAACACGAATGCCGGTCTTTTAATTTCATGCGGTGGCAAAACGAGGAAGCGTAAAAAAGAGCGTCTCGTTCCCCCTGGCAATTTCGAGTGCTACCATTCGCGAGAGAACTCGCAGCGCGAAGTGGAGTGGACGGTCCGTTACACTTAAAAAAAAAAACTTGATGTGGGGCATTTCGCGGTTCGCGAGCGAAGCGCTACTACAAAGGGTTGCCTCTACGACGCGCATTTTTTAATTCGTCTCGAATTAACCCCCAGTCGGGAGCGCGTCAATAACGGCGCCTGACTAATTAGGAAATCCAGGTGAAAATGAAAAAAGGAAGTGTGCTGCGCTCGATTCTTCAATCATAATTACGCCGTCGGAATGTGCGCGCTTTAATTTTTTTGCTTTTGATCGAATTTCCTTTGTTTCGCTGGGTGGAAATCTGATTGACGTTTGGTTTTAATTTCGCTGCAATTCAAGCTTTTTTTTCTCGTAAAAACATGGAAGAAAATTCGTTACAGTTGTAACGCGAGTTTCATTGTTACCGTTGAATTTTCGAATCGTTATGACAATCATGCGTGCATAAAAAAGCCCGTTGGAATCAAATTGCATTGTTTTCTGCTCTTTTTTACTCGCAAAACGAGCGCAACACTGCGTAAATCAAATTAACATTTTCAACTTACTCGTACCATTAAATTTTCTCTTTCGAAACACGGCCAAGGTTTAGCGTTTCATCGACGAAACTTTGTATATAACGAATAATTAAAAGCATATCAAGCGAAGTACGTAAAGGAAACAAAGAAAAGAGCGAGCAAAGGAACAAGTGCAAATCGGAAATATAAAGCACAGTGTACGCAGCATAATGGAATGAGCTAATCACAAGACTCGGCGCAACTGCTCCGATCCAACGTGAGAAGTCTCAAAACGATCCCGGCGTTCCACATACACGGCGAAATTACAGCCCGTCGCGGCCACGCGAGCAGCCTCGTAATTTACGCCGGAACGAAATCATCGACCGCGCGACGCATTTTGCTCAAAAAAAAAGGAAGAAAAGCGAGAGATAAGTGCCCCGCTCCATTAGAAAGCATAAATATCAATCAGCCATCAATGTCGCTCGAATTAATATAAATTACCGGCGTAATGGAGGCTGGGATAGCCGCTTTTCCGCGGCGCGTAACGCGAGTCGTACGGGCATCTCCGGAGGAAAAGCCGGCGCGGAATTCCTCGCGCGCGCGCGCGCGGCAATTACCGTCGGGGCGAGTCGCTCCCGTTCCGCGGCGGATATTGGTTTTAACGACCGAAAACACTCGGCGCCGGGCCATCAAGCGCAAACATCAAAACCGGGGGAATGCCTCAAGTGTCCCCGATTCCGGGGGATCGATCCGACCCGCGGTCGTCGCTACTGCCTTTCTCTGTCGCCGCTCATTGTCCGCCGCTGTTGGCACTGCGTTTACGACAACAGCTGATTTATGCGCGGATTAGATTTGACGTTTACTGCGCTCTTTTCGAAGTTGGGGGGCACTCCGAGGAGGCGGGCGGGCGGGATGGAAATCGAGTGCGATCTCAGCGCGGCTGCAGTAAAAGAGATTGTTTTTGGAAAGCTTTGTTGTTAAATTTCTAGCGGTCCGCATGAAATCGCAAGAAATAATTTTTATAGTTTTGCGGTTTTTCTGATTTTAATGTTTAGATCGCTTTTATCGTTTCTTTATGATAATGGCAGTTCGTTTCTCTACTGATTTTTTTCTGCACTCCTAAATTTATTTTTTTGGAGTTTCATCGTGTTATTATCAAGTAGTGAGATCAACGAATCTTATTGTTGAAACATTTTACTTCCAGACATGTACATCAGATTTTTCTTAATTTAATAACAAGATATTTAATGTTAATTGGTTGGTAGAAAATTAAGTCATTTTTATTTAATTTTTAATTCAAATTTATAAAAAATGAAGATTTGTCAAAATAAAATATTATTTACTAAAAGAGTACTTAACAGTTATAAAATTGACTTCTTCATTTTTATTTATTTCAAATCTACCATCTAATTATTTCCAAGATCTAGGTGTACCGCCAAATGAGACGTGTTATTATGTAACGTTACAAAATACCAGAGCGTCGTATGAAATTCTCATCACCTCGCGAGCCATAAGCAGAAGCGGAAGATATTGCAATTCCATTCAGGCGAATTCACAGACGGGCGTCGGGCGTAGGGTACGCCGCGCGATCCCGTGGGAGATTGACGAGTCCACCGGCGGCACAAAGCCTCTTGCCTAAATGCGCTAATCGCGGCGACGGTGCGTCCGCGCCTGCTTGATCGTGCGCGCCATTTGTCAGTTTCCATTGAAACGGTGCGAAAGCTCGATGAAATTTGTAGACGCGCGCTTGCGATTTCAATGTGCTATATAGACCCTTACGCGCGGATTGTCTATCCTTTGCGGTTTGTTTGAAAGTAAAATTTAAGCGTGTAAGTTTTAACTTTTTTTTCGTCTTTGCGGTTTCGCGGTATCTTTGGCATTTCGGGTCAGAAGTGTACAAGGTAACGGTAAGGCGCGTTAAAGAATAGTGAAAGTTCGTTATAAAGCAATTACGTTAAAAATAAGGTAGTAAAGAGAAAGATCGTTTAAGTATTTTGGTAGCTTTTGAGATTTCTCGAAATAAATGAAAATTTTAATATTAATAAGATAAAGAAAGTGGACACACTGGTATCACTATATGTCAACCTGTTTAGTTAAAAATAACTTTTAATTACCGAAATTCACTTAAAAAATTTATTTTGTTTAACGTTGAATAATATTTATTTTAACCGTGACAATAAATTTTATTAAAATTGCAATTTCAAAAAACGTTGACGATATAAAAATTCTCGAAACGTTCTAATAAAAAATAAAATATATGATCGGCAAAATTGCAATAAATAACTTCCTAATTAATTTAATTTAAATAAATTGCAAACTAAAATTGATTTACATTCTTTTCATACAAACCCAATCGCGAAAGACCAGCAAACATTTGCGCCGCATTCCGATTACCCGTCAGCTGTCATTTTGTAAAACAAATAAACGAAAATTAATTAGTCGCGCCGAACAATGCGCCGTCCACGAGCGACGCCAATCAATTTCTCCGATCGAAAAAACACAAATGCGTCCGATCTCAATTAGCGGAGCCCGCTTTCTCGTCATTTTCACCCCAATTACCCACTCGATCCTAAATGCCTCCTCCTGCAATGAAAAAAAAATCCCGCCGTAATCCTAATCGGCCGACATCCACGACATCGAGTGCCGCTCGCCGGCCAGCAGCTGGTGTCGCTTTCCCGCGGCCGGACGGAATGACTTTGGGCCTCCTTTATTAATATCGCGGCCTCCGGCGGCGTTAGTGGGTCAACCGGACGGCGCGCGCGGAAGTGTCGCGACTTTTCGAAATTCGCGCGAGGGAGAGCGGCGAAATTGCGGCGTGCACCGGGGAATTTCCGGTATTTTTATGAACTTTTTTCACCCTCCGCGAGGACTGAAGAGGAGGAGGGTACGAGCCGTGCGACGCATTTTCCGGGGCACTTGCTATTCCTGATATTTATCGGATTTTTTTTATATAGCGCGGGCTTTGATGAGATTCTTTACGCGCAGCGCGTGATACTTTCTTTGCAGGAGACACTGCACCTTTAAAAATACTCTCGCTTTGACGAACTGCACTCGAAGCTTAAGAAGTAGTATGTGCATATAAAAGCAGAGTGCCTCACCTTTGAACCACGGATTTTCTCCAAAGTGTGGGTAGCGTTTTCTTATTTCAAATGAAAGAATCCAAAATTTTTACAGATCCGGAGTGCTAAAATTTTAAATTTCTTCTTTTTAAGACATCCGCAGTCCAGAGTACACAAAAAAGATAGGTCTCCTTCTCTTCTTTTATTATTTTTTTTATTTTTGCACAAGAAAGCACTACTCAAAATTTCAAGAAATCCCATGATAAACGTGAGATACTCTCCTTATAAGACAAAAATACTACGAACGGCAATTACTTGCAAATAAAGATTGCTTATTATTTTGCGCTAAAAATATTGTATGCACATCAACGCCGGCTTTCGCGTGCATCCAGCCCAAGGCCACATCCTCAATTAATTACGAAAGAAGCCATCGGATAAGACGAGCGTTTCCCCCGCGCGTAATCAAATCCATATAAAAAGGAAGCCCTCGTTAATTTTTCATGGAAAACGCGGGAATCACTTCGACGTGAGAAGATTAACTGCGCCCGATGCATCAGCCGTGCCGACGCGCCCGGCAATTCATAGAGGCGATAGCGCCGCGCATTACAATGGGAAGTGGGCGAAAGTGAAGTGTGCGCGAGGTTTGACCTAGTATCGCCGCCGGCGATCTACATACGCCGATCGATCCCCATTCATCGCGGCTAATCGATACGAGGAGCGCGCGATCGATGCAGATCGCCATCGCACAAATTGCTGCCCGCTAATTTCCCATCGGCTCCTCGTTACACCTCGTTAAAATCGCGAACTCATCAATGATCACTTGTATTGCAGCTTTTTGTCTGTTACCCGCGTAAAGGAAGTTAAGCTAGGGTCAAGTATCTTTACGTGAAGTTAATCATGTAAAAGAGCTAATTTTAAAGGACAAGCAGAATGATATTATTGGAGAAATTATAATACTTTCTTATAAAATTTGCTGCAGTATAGTTTCTTTTAAAACTTATCGAAAATCTAACAAATTTTAGTATGGTTCTAGTGAATTTTTCAACAATCTACTAAAATTTCTAATTCAATATTGTTGATAACACAAAAATTAACTGCTGCAGTTTTTGTTGCAGCTTTTTCATCCTAGTATTATTTATGTTTCTTTTTGTATAAACATCATTATCCTCGCTCAATTTTTCCACCGGTATACTTATCAGTACACCGATTCCAATTTACACAGGCTTAGTCAACAGCACCGCGATAATAGAAATGCAAGTAGCTCGCCCGCAGCCGCCGAGCACCTCTCATTTCTTCCTCTCTTTTTCACGGCGTCGTTAAAAAGAGAATTCGGTAAGGTCCCATTGTTCTCGGTCCAATTATGTCGCTCGCTGTATTGCGCAATCCACGAAAAGGAGGCGACGCCGTGCGAACGACTCAGCCCCGGCGTCTATACGTATATATATACACTCGAGCCGAGAGAGATGCAACAATATCATCGCGGCGGCTCGGAAAAACGCAACGCGCTACAATTGCATTTTTTCGCGGAGGATGCGCGAGGAGGGAAAGTAGGGCAGACGACGCGGCGCGTTTAAAGGAGAGAGACGGGGAATGCGAGCGGCGCGACGGAAGCTGCCTGCGGCTCTCGGAGGAGCCGCTGAATACAAATGACGAGGCGCCGGGGGGAGTGTCACCCGGCATAGGGCTCGCCTCGACGCCCGGCGCATACGGAACGAGGGGTCGATGCGCCGCCGCGGCTCCCGGAAAATTAGCGTTTACGAGGCGTGCCCTTTACTTTTTCCGCGAGCGGAGCCCGGAACGCGCAGCTCGAGTTGTTTGCATTGGGCTCCGCGTTGAATTATTTACTTTTGAATTGTTTAAACTTGATTTGCGGTAAATTAGCAAGCACAATTTGCGCGAAATGTTCGTAGAATTATTATATTTGATTATTTATTATCGATTATTGTGTTTGTTTAATTATAAAATTATAACTAACGCTTTTCCATTTAATTGCCTGTAAATTCACTGTAATGAACTATTGAATGCTAATTATGCACTGTGTGTGCAATTGGAAATAATATTTTATTTTTATTTTTATTAGACTCTGTAAAATAAGCGACACTTAATTAACGTTTAGACTGCAGGAAAATGTAAATGCAGTTTCTACCTGTCATCGGAGCTTTACATGTTGATGTAACTGTAAAATATTGAAACAATATTTGGAGAGTTTCTAAGGGGATTAAAGCTCTTCAAATCCCGACAGTCTAAAGCTGAATTAATCTCGTAATTGGATATACATTATACAAGCATACAAGTAGCAGTAAGTAAGCAGTAAAACTGTCAATTTAATTATTAAAATTACAATACTTTCGACAAAAATTATTATACTTCTGTTTTTATCAATTTTTTCAATAAGATATCAATAATAATAAATCTGTTCAAAATTACTATATTGGATTAACAAGTAGAACAAAATTTTGTTACGAAACATTTAAAATTTATTACCTACGCGTTGAGCTGAGTTTTCCTATATGCCCCAATATTTTCAGTTTGTTAATCTGCGATCTGCATTACCATAAAATATTGTAATTATTATGTCATGAATGGTAAATTTCTCTCTGTAAAAACTTCAAGAGGAGTTTTAAACAATACTAGGTCTTGGTTGACAAAAAATTATCCTAAACATGATAAACATAATTACGATGTTTTTGAGTTACCAGATAACCGCACAGAGTAACTTAATATAAAAAAGTCTATCCACGAAAAAGTAAGATTACAATAATTATTGAAAGTTAAATGAACATCCCATGATAAAGATAATACGGTAAAACAGTTACGCGTCGTTATAAAAAAGAAACGACACATAATGCACGTGATTCCGCGCCCGAGGGAAAATCGTCTGGAAACTAAGAAAGTTGGACAAACGTGAAATGACTCACTCGGTCGATCGTCCAATCTCGCAGATGCGGAAAACTAGTTCGATTACGCACGCGCGCTCTTTATTACTCAGTGCCGGCGTCAATTTCTCTTTTTCCGAAAGTCGAAGCGCCGAGTCGGCCAAACGCGTTTTCCACGAAGCAGCCTAGAAAGAAAGACAGAAAAAGAAGCCAAGCCGTGAATTACGGCACGCATATTTAAATACTCCCAAGTCAAACGTATACGTTTGACTTGGGCGCGTGCCGTTTGAGAAGGTTCTCGCGCGGTTTTGTCGACGAGCGACCCGTTTTAATTATCGCGCCTTTTTTTCTCTTAGCGCAACGCCTCCAGCTTATACCTGGTCGTTTGGAAAATTGAAACATCCACCCGCCGGGACGTATCGCGAGCGGCGATCCGCTTCTTTTCCCTTAAAATAACAATAAAGCCATTGTTGTACGAGCAAAAAGAGCCGTTTCGCCGATCATTTATCTGACCGTTGCATCTCGTCGCCGCGGGTGGGAGGCGGCGGAGAAAAAAAAATGAAAGTGAAAACGCGCAGACCTGTCGAGAGGTGAGGTGGGTTTTTTTTGTCTTATTCTAGAGGCGCGGACGCTTCGCCCGCTCGTAAGCGCTTCCGTTTTACGCGCGGGACGCCGGGGCGGCCTTTTCGCTTTGACTTTCACGTTTAATTACAAATAATGAAGACAATTTGATTTCTAATGAAATTGCCTTTATTGATGATAGGTATTGTTGGTGGATTCGTTATTAATTGCACGGGTAAATAGGCTCATTATAAATATCGCGCGGGACATTACAGATTTAATTAACTACGTCATCAGCGTCAAATAATATATAATTAGTATCTGATCACAGGAAAAAAAGTTTTCAATCTGTAGTTAGGATTTGACATCATTGTCTATTAATTATAATTATAATTATATTAATTATCTCGCGGAAGTCTCATCATTCTAGAATAAATAACTATATAAATTTATAATCAATAAAAACACTTGAATTTTTTTATTTCCAAAAAAATTTAACATAATCATGTAAATAACAATTAAAATTCTGGACTGTTACATTTAAGTAATCAAAATTTAAGTAATCAAAAGTAGTCTTTTTAAAATTCAATTAGATAATTAAATCAAAGATAATTAAATTAACTTTTTGAGAATAAATAAATGAAAATTCTTATGAAATGTTTATTTTCAAACTAGATCACAGGGAGGAATCTTGTAGTAAATTACGCAATAGGTAACATTATAATTTTTTGTATGAAACAAACGAATTATTCTATATAATTCTTGTAAAAATGCTAACGTTGACAGCTTGTAACAAAATTGCAATGATTCCTTTTAAAATTAACTAACAAATTTGCCTTCTCGAATATTGCGCACGCATTACTATTATACCCATTGTGCCTCTTCAGAATAGAAAAATGATTTAATGTTTCGAAAAAAAGTATTCACTCAATATTCCATAAATTATGCGCATTTATTGTATACCAAATTCATAAATCGATGAAAAATTGCAAAATTGCGCGAAAAGTTAGCGAAAGACATACCTACTAAATTATCACTACAATTTAAAACTTCAAAACCCCCTTCAATACCCTATTAAACTTGTTAAGGCCTCGCATCAATCCCAAACAAGCGCGAACCCCGAATCCCACCAATCGTCCATCGACCGCAAAAAAACACACACAACAGCAAAATGACAAGCACGTACGTAACTCCCAACGTTCCGCCGCCATCGCCTCTATAATAACGCGCATCAATCTTTCATGAGGTGAAAATGCGTGTCGCTCGCCCTTGTAAGCGGACGTCGCGCTTCCGCCGCGGCGCGCGGGCGATCACCGTCCCAATTGCACCCGCACGATTTCGATTCGCCACTTGCGTCGCGCTCGCTTTCCTCGCGCGGGATCGGCCTAGCTCACGCGCGCGCGTGACTTTCTCGCGCCCGATTAAAGAGGCGCATTCCGATTGTCGGCGCGCGAAGTAGGCTGTGGGAGAGGCGACCGCTCAGGGTCCATTGTGTTCCCAGTCGCCCGTCATCGGTTTCCGCGGCTTCGTTTATCTCGATTAAGACCAGTCGGGAGGAGTCGAGTCCCCTCTGGCGACGTGGACGAGCTAATGGGATTAGCGGCTGATCGAATGCAAACGAAGGATTTTTTTTCCGCGACGTTGCTCTTCTTTCTTCGATCTTATTCTTCGGAGAAAGTAATTTTATTACGTTCGACATTTGTCCAGTCTTTCATTAATCGATCGGTATTGACGTGGATTTGAGTACAATTAAGAAGATCCGCAATAAAATTTTATGTATACTTAAGTATACCTATGTAAGAGCGTGCGCTACCTATATAACTGTACTTGATCAGAATTACTAATATAAATCACTCGAATCTGCGAAGCTTAAAACGGTTCTCATTCATCTCTGCACGCGACATTGAATCCCTCCCAGATGAACTTTCTTCGCGCGTGAAATCCATTTTAAAAAAGCGGCGACGCTTCCCTCCGCGAAAAATAAAGCCGGCAAGCTGCCGCGCCGCAGGACCACGGTTATACCCCCCGCAGCTCGTGCATTTGTCAAGCTGAATAAGCGGTCGCCGTGTCGTTTCCCACCGGGGGGGAGAAGCCCCGGGTACACGCGGAATCCTTTCGGAAAGCGCAGTCGCCAAACTGCGCGCGGAGTAAACGTCGGCTTCCGCAGACAAACCGCGGTGATTTCGGCGCGCCGCGCCGAGATAGCGGCAATTTCGTGCCCCCCATCCCCCTTTCGAAAAACGCCGACTATTTGGCCGCGGGCGCGCGACTCTCATTTGAGCGCGCTTCCTTATGCAAATCCGCGGAATGAGACCGGAATTCCAATTTGCCGGTGTAGTCCTTTTTGCAGGTTTAGTAGGGCCGGTCGTTGGAAAAGTTTGTGGATCGCGGAAAATGTTTCTACGTCTGGTGCAATGAAAAAGTGAGCTGATATGCTTTAATGGGTACCTGTAGTTCGAAATCTGTCTTACCTTCGTCGACGGTGATTTCTTCGTATTGCGTGCACCGCGCGTCAGAGTGAAATTAAAAAAAATACATGAGTCATCGAAGGATAGGATGTGCTGGCTTCGGATTGCGACTGGAATTATTTTTAACGGTGAAGAAATTGCGGTGTGTTATTACGCAAATAATGGCTCCTCCTACTCCTGTTCTTAATCACGGATAATCGCGGATTCAAGAAATGGTTCACCCGAGAGTGAATCACTCTTTTGAAATTGGAAAGAAAGCTATAATCAGCAGAAGCCCATTACAATTTTTTCCGCAAGATGATAAAGGAATTGACAAATCGCTCTTTGTTGAAGTATAAACACAGTGCTCATACGTGCCGTCCCTTTTTTCAAGGCAAATCGTAAAATGTCCGTTACTACTTGCGCCAGATCCCATATACTTTTTGTCTTCCCTCGAAGTAACGCTGCGCGCCGTAAACTACAATCCACAATTAATCTCCCCTTCGCCCAAGCCGTTCTGTTCTTATCATCGAGCTCACCTCGCAAACGGCGATTTATTCGACGTTACAAACGCCGCAACAAATTTTTATTACCCCCGATCTAATTAGCCATTTTTCCAAAGGCATCCACCTCTCGAGCCCGCGCCTCAGCTCGCAAACTCATGCGGCAGTCGAGTCACGATCGCAATTACGAGTTCCCGCTGAACAATCGCTATCGATCAGCCGGAGCGATCGGCCGGGCCGCGCAACCACCTGTACCGGCTCCGCGCGCTACACACGCCCCGGCCGTAACTTAGCGGGTCCCGTTATCCGGCATCTCTCTCTCTTCGCCGGCCGAGAGTCACTTTTACCTTCTACCATTCATCCCGCGGCTCGCGACGTCATCGCGCGTAAACAGACGTTACGGAGTCGCGGCCCGGCGACTCGCCGGCGGGTTGCGCAACGGACCCCTACGCGAAATACGCACATCCGCGACGGAAGCGAGACGCGAAGCGGAGGAGCCGCGAGAAAGGCGGAGGGTATAATACAATAATCCGCGGAGAAATTGGTTACGCACCCGTTAACGCCGACGCGTGCGGGATTGCGCAGAAGTGCGCGCGTGTGCGTGCGCACCAATTAGCCGTGGAATCCTGCGGATTTTCACTTTGGGATGCGCATCGGCGCTGCTTCGGTTCTTGAGATGAAGTATCCAGTGAGAAAAATGATTATTGCAGTACTGTATAGGAAAGTGGCCACAAACTGATATTTTTGAAGAAAAACTGCCATACTGTCTAGTAAAAATTACACAAATTCTACTTTCTAGTAAAATTTGCAATAGCGTCTAGCATGTAATTTATTATAATAGCAGAAAATTTTACTTTACCGTATAATAATTTTTCGATAAAATGTCTGGCCACTTTTACAGTATAGTAATTTGTACTAGAATTTTCTTTCAGCGTCGTTATTAAGGACGCGACCTAGTGCCTACGCTTTAAGGATAAAAAAAGGATCGTTTATTTGCGAAACAAAAAAGTTTAAATCGTTATGATGATTTTAAAGGCGGAGTACAAACGAGTTGTTTGTTTAGTGTGCGGTTTCGGGAGGCAGCCGGTGTTTCTTTCTTACTTTTTCCTCGGTGCGCGCAAAAATAAAAGATAATTTTCTCTTTGTGTTGCAAGAGCCATTTTTCGCTCTACTACCGCTTTTAAAACTAGACCGGATTTCATATTACAATTTCCACACGTAGCGACTCTTGCCAAAAAAAAAGAATACGTGTTATCTTTCGAAATTTCTTGTTTAACGTTACACAATTGTCTTGTAACGAAGAAATTTTAATTACAGCGTCAGTTAATAATAGCCTGTAAAACAAGAGCAGCAATGAAGCAGAACTCAAACGTGAGACTAATTTTTAATTTCTCGTTAAATTAAAAAAAACCGAGTTTGCAAATTAAGTTAAAAACTTATTAATAACTGCGCACTTTAAGAAAAAAGGCCGTTTATTATTCAATAAATTAAAAATACTTATCTAATTCTTAAAAAATGTTGTATATATTAAAAATATTAAATTAAGGGAAATTAAGGAAGCATTCCGCATAACGAATATACGCGTAACCTTAATTTTGGCACGCAGTGCAATATACGTACACGTTTCATTTTTTACGGAAATCCACAAAAAAATTACGGGTGATTGATGCATTCCACCTAAGTGGGATTATTATATACCTCGCTGTCACGACACGGTGACTCTTCCAGCGTGCTTTTTTCACGGTCCGTATAAGTACGGAAATTCAAAAATGCCGCACAGTCGAATAAAAGAAGAATAGCATATCTTTATAAGTTTGTCCCGGGGCGCAATAAATTCCCGCGCGTCTCTTTGAAAATTCGCGGCGGCGGTGTACACTGCATTCGAATGCATTCCGCGCGTCGCGCAAACAAAACCTTGAAAACGCGCGGCGACACACCCGGCGCCAGACGCCGCATAAATACGAAATCAGGCGCATCAATTCGCGCTGCGGAGAAAACACCGCTCCCCGCGCGAATTGCGCTGCGTCGCCGCGAAATTCCACGGCGAGGAGCCTGCACGCGCGGTGGTCCGTGCGCGACTGCACGCTTAAGCGAGTGTGCGCGCGATAAAAATTCAGCTCGCGTGCGTGGGCGCGCGATTAGAAACCCAGCGGGGGCCGAGTAATGAAAGGCGTAAATGAGCGGGAAATTTGTACTATATTTCGAGCGTAGAAAGTCCATCGAGATTCCGCCGAACTGGAGCGCGGACCAACGTGGTCGAAATGAGAGTGCCAGGAGAGGGCGGATATCGTGAAACTAAAGTTTCTTGGGATCTTGTGTATTTTTACGGCGCAAAAAGAATCAGCAGTTGAAGGACTCAAAAGAAAAATTTGTAATATCATGAATTTTAGTAACACTTGATTACCATGATTATAATAATTCTGTTGATGTTAACTCATCTTTGTTAGTTTAAACTATAATGCAGCATCGCAGTGCCCTAAATTCTCTAAATGCCTAAGCACCCTGGCCATAAGGTGGCTTATATATGACATTGATATTGCAGATGCGTAAGTGAGACAGATGTCAATGTATCCACCTAGTGCTAAATGAACCAAACAGTACTAGACTCTATGTATGGTCCACGCCCTTAACTCATATACGTGTTTACAGACATGAATTTCCATGTAGTGTACTCGAAAGGCATTTATAGTAAGCAGTAGTTTACATAATAAATTTTAAAATAGTGATTTCATTACTAATAATTTTTTGTTATAATATAAAAATACCTATAAATTCAGAATTTTCGAGCAATTAAGAACGTCTCAACACAACCAAATTTCACTACAACTTCATATCACCACCTTAAACTCTAATTCCGGTCAATTTCGATGGACACGCGCGACGCGCAATTCTTTCCAACAAAAGCGTCAATCAGCGAGCAGTATCAAGCACCTGTTGCCCATCGTTCGCGCGATAAATCAATTTGGAGCCTCAACAACCGGCACCACGAAACATTATAATCGAGCCGAAAAGCGCAAGATAATCAAAACTCGGGCGGACGTTATCTTGATGCCGCGGGCGACGGCTGTAAACCGACGCGGCTGCTGTGCGGGTATAATCGCGAGCTGCAGCTGCGCCGCGTTCAAATTTCGCTGCAGTCCGTCATCCCGGCGGGCCGAGACGCGCGTCTCCGCCAGGCGCATTTTAACGCGTCGCCGCAGCGCGCCGAGCGATAATAACGATCGCGCGCGGCAGGGGGGATCGGTGTCAGTTTCACCCGTCCGTCCGGCAAAATTTACGAGCTCGGTCTACCGGGCGATCGACGAGTGAAGGTCTTGTGCGCTTCGCCGATTGTACAGAGGTGCATTATGCCGGGGAATGGGTGATTCGATCGCAGAGTGTCGCAATGCTGTTATAATTACGCGGCGATGCGAGTCCACGATTGTCCGGCAGGTGATCTGGTGATTGCGTCGCACGAGTGAAATCTAGATTGGGACAGGATTTTCTAGAAATTTTATACGCGTCCAGAGAAGCCGTCGCTGCGTCTACTCTTCGTCGATCTACATATTAGTGATGTCGCTTATGTTTACCGAAATTTTGTAATGCAAATAAATTTCCATCGGAAAGTTTCCAGCAGCCTGAGTACAAACGCTTACAAAATCTGAAAAAAATATAAATCTCGTCCGCGCGAAAGAATTTCAAAGGAAACCCATTTCGCTCGCCAGTAAATAAAGAAAGAAATCGCTACGTAGCGAACTGGATGCATTAAAAAATCTGCTGCAGAAGGCCGAGGCCGTCACACTAGCCAAAGGCCTTTCCAGCAGGAGAGGAATTCATTTTACTTTTACCGGGCCGTCCGATTTGCATTGCAGCTTTTCTTTCTTTCTCTCTTCCGCTCACTCCTGCGCTCCTTCTATCTACCTAGTCTTACAATTAGATTTTAAAGCTATTAGACGAAGCTTCTGGTCTATTGGTCATTTTTATGTCATCGTCAGAAAAATATTTTTATTACGAGCAAATATTTCCTGCAAATAACTTGTATTTTTGCGGGTAATTATTTCAATTTTCAATGTTGCGATTTCAGTCTTATCTTATTTCAAATTCGTTTTTTTATTTACCTATATATTTTACTTTAAATTCTAGTGCACTTTACACCCACTCCCTCAATCGTAAATAAATGACACCTATTTATTTATCAATTTACTCTCTCCCTTTTTCTCCTGGTGAAAAAAAAAAACATCGCGACGAACTTTTTCGCGGCGGAACTGGGTCAGCGCGCGCGGCGCGACAGGTTCAACGCGCCCACCGCGGAAGGTGTCGGGAGGAGAATTCTTGAATGACCGGACCGCGAGCAGTGAAAGGATCGGTGTGTTTAATTTAGTCGCGCCGCGGATGTATCAGACGAGATTTTTCGGCTTCGGCCGCTTGGGCACGCAGCGAGCCTCTTCCCCCCTACCGAAAAGAAAGTACAAGTGGCGAGGAATTCGAGAAATGACTTTTGCTCGAGCCGGGGCTCCCGGTGATGGATAATGACGCGTGTTTACGCCGCGGGCCGTTTGCTCTTCGAATTACGGGTGATTGATGCGTTCCACCTAAGTGGGATGATATACCTCGCTGTCACGACACGGTGACTCTTCCAGCGTGCTTTTTTCACGGCAGCCGCGCTTCGTAAATTGATCGAGAGTAATTCGCGTGAAATTTAGGAAAGAGTTTAATCGGATATGTGCAATTGACAATGCGAGTAGACAAGTCCGTAGGTATTTTATTTATTAAAATATAGTGTACATGAGAGACTGGGGGTAATTAATGTGCGGAGATTTAAAGCGGAGATGCCCGTATATCGTACACGCGAGCTTTTCAGGATTTATAATTTAGAAGGAGCACATTCGTATCTCGTACACTGCTGTGAGGTGAAATTTTTTTAAATTGCAATGCAGAAATGATTAAAGTTAATTAATTAAAATGAAATGTAACTTACGCATTTTTAAATAAATTTTATGTTTCGTTCATTGACATTTAAATCATTTAAGTATGAACATATAAGAGAATCTAAAAAACCAGGACCTAGGACGTGTTAATTTGCCTTAACTCACGCACTATTCACTGACACCTCAAGATGAAAGAAATTTGAAAATTAAACATTAAAATGGAAGAAGCCTTCCGGTGAAGCGTAAGGAATTAGCACCGGCACATTTCTCCATTTAAATTGTTAATACTTCCCCGGGAGTTTTGTACGAATTCTTAAAATCCCCGCGAGACCGCGGGGAAACTTTCGACTGACCGGCGTGTCCGCGGAGAGGGATCGCGACAGCCGCTGGACGAAAGAGGATTTCGCGCAGAAAACAACTCATTAGAAAGTAGTTTTCGTTCCCTTCCCCTCATCGCCCCCTCCGTCCTTTTCTCCTGAAACTTTAATGCGCCGCGAAGCAGGTGGATAATCGCGACCCATTATGCTGCACTCCATCTTTACGCTGCATTGTGCACGAAAAGAAACAAAAATTATTCTCACTGTCACGGAGGTCTGGATCGTCTTGTTTTTCTGCGCATTAATCTCTGTTGTTTTTTTCATATTTAAAATTCAAAAATCTCACTGTGGATTTTAAATTTTACGATACTGCATGGTAGATTATCTTTATGTGGATATTAATATTTACATAAAAATTCAATAAATCATGTCAATCAACAATGTCGGATTTTTCATCTTTTAAAGATGATCATTTTTAATATCACTTTTTATTTTTTATTTTTGTTCATAAAAATTGAAAGAAACATAGAAATTACGACTTTTCTGACTAATTTTTCTAAGCCGCGGAATACTTTTCTACCTACATTAATCATTCTACGGCGGCTCTTGTAAAACAACATTGTCACAACAGTGACGATTAAGTAAAGATTAAGTATTACATGGAGAATATCGTAAACTCAATTCAAGACACGGGGACTATCGTAAACTCGAGAAAGTCACATGGACCCGACGGTGCGTATCCACTGCGAAGCTGCATTCGTTGTGGCATCTTTGACCCACATGCGCCGCGGTGAGGTAATTCATAATGAAATCGAAGCCGGAGCCCGTGGACCGGCCTCATCCGAGCGGTATCTCAATCACGGATAATCGGGGCGGATGATCGAACAGCCCGCCGGAAATCGACCGACGCCCCGGTACACGCGGGTGTCACGAGCCGCGTAACGAAGTGCTCTGCTCTTCAAACTTTCGATATTACGATTTTCGACGAAGTTTCGTATTTTTATTGGCCCCCTGCAACACCTTTACAGCGAGAAAATTGATTTCGTCAACTGTATGCTTGGACTATTTATGGGACTGGCCGCAGTATCAACATAGGTTCACTATATCGAAATTTTCAGTGGAATATTGCATTAGGCGATCTTTATAAAGACATAAATATTTGACGTTAGGTCAAAACGCGTTGCGTCGTGAAACTTTATCGACGAGATTCTAATTTTATCGATCTTAAATTTCGTAAATGCCCATCAATTATTCATCGACTTGCAACACGATCATCCCGCAGGTTATTACCAATAAAAATCATCGGTGCACTAGAAGCAATTAACGAGCCGTTGCACTCCACGCTTTAGATTTGCTTCGCGAAACCCGATTCCCCGCATTTTTTCGTTTCAGCCGTCATTTTTGATTTTTCGATATTTTTTTTCCTCGAGGAAGAAAAAAGTATTACACGTGAAATAAAAAGTGAAAAACGCGAGGTAGAAATCTGAAATCGAGTTCAACAGTCACTTAATCATTCGGCGCATAAATTACTCATTCGAAAACGTCGAAAGCCCCGAGAGTTTATTTTTCATCATCCCGGTGGCCGGCGAGCGCAACGATAATCGCGCGTTCCGCGAGCCATCGCGCGCTTACATATATATTTATCCGTATATACACATATAAACTTAAACGCGCGAGTTGTTTCTCCGGCTGGTCCGCTCGAGTTGTTGCACGAGAGGCCCGCCGGCGTGCATGCCCGGGCAATCAACGACCTTTATTTTCAGCCGCTTCATAAGTGGAGCACTTTCACTGCGGCGCGGACGCCAAGGTTCCATTAATCACCTGACCAGCTTCTCTCAATTTTTGTCATCGTAAACGCGCCTCGGACTCCTCGCGCGCGCATTACCTCTATCGGCCTCGTTCGCGCTATATCCCGCGCTTTTTTTTTTGCGAAAGCGTTTTCTCCTTTATCGGGCCGTGGCAGGTGGGATTCGCGCGGCCAGATAAGCGATCGGCGTGATTTATCGATTTTTAATTCGAAGGCGAAAATGAGCGCGCGCGCGCTCCTTACGTCCACGCACGAGGAAGTGAAAGTGGTATGCAAAAGGAAAAAAAAAGCGTCGGCTTTATCTTATTACGCTCGCCGGGATGATCGTTCATTAGCGTTCCGTGGCTATTTTCCGCGTTGATCGCCGGCGCGGATAAACCGCAAGTCCGATCGGCGAGATAACGCCGAATCGAGCTCTGTTCGCCGGGGCGCGCTCGCTTTCGCAGTGAAACCGAAAACTCCGCGAACAGCCGAGTAACGGGTTCGGCGAGGTTTTAAGGGGTATAGTATATCATCCCGTTTTTATTTTTAAAGCATTTTAATAACTAGCAGAATCTATCGCGCTTAGCGTTCTTCATTCTTTCAGCCCATTTTAATAAAATTCTCCAACGTTATTGATTATGTATTGATTTTGATTATTGAAAATGAAATATTAAATTTTGGCGCCACTAAACCAGATATTTCGTCATTAAATTATGGAGTAATTTTGGTCTAAACAGAGATTTTAAATTTCTAATATTTATTCGAAATTCATCACCTTTCTTCGAACACACGAGTGAAAAATCATTTTCTCTTTTAGAAAAATGACATGCTATAAACTTCATCGTCTCAGTTTACACCGAAATTCACTCCTTTATATTGCCAGACCGGAAGGCATTTGGCGTTAAATAAGTGCATTCGAGTAAATTTCACTTATCCAACTTTAGAAAGCAACTCTTCTCCTCGGCTGGCTCGGAGCGGGCACCCGGGTGGAAGTAAAATTTCGAAACGGCGAGCGAAGAGTCATTGTCCGAGCCGACCTCCTCGTGTAATGGTCGCTAATCTTCGTTGCACCTGCCGGTCTTCCGGACTGGCTGCGCGGGAAAATCGCGCGCTTCCTCCTTCGCCGGTCGGTCCTCCAAGTTTTCTCCGCTTTTTTTTCTCCCCCCGCGACGCTTCTCGAATAGCGCCGGGGCCTTAATTAAATATCGCGCCGATCGTTGAGGCGCGCGCGCGTAAAAAAAAGTATGAGCGATTGCCGCAAGCGACTGTCCGCGCGCGGAACTATCGGCCGGCGGATCGCGGTCGCGGCAAACCGGCCGGAAGATATGGCCGAAGTTCGCCGGGGAGGATGGACGGGAGTTTCGCGAGAGCAATAATAAAGATAGATTAAACGCGCCGTGGGGGGGAGCGGTAAGGTGGATTTTCCGAGGTGCGCTGGAGGAAGTCCGATATCGGGGAGGGAGGTATAGCGATGTTAAAACGGGGGCGAGTTGATGAAAGTGTTGCTTTGTGAAAAGTAAATTTGAACGGTTCTATCGACTTTCTCGTTATCTGAGTGGAGAAATTAATACATTTATCGACTCGATTTCGTCGTATAAATTTATTAAGAAAGTTTGTTTTCGAAGGTATACTCAAATACAAAATAAACTAAAACATATTTATTCGCAAAAATTGACGAAACAGTTTTTACACGTATCAATATTATGGTCCATTGTGATCATTCGAGTACAGTTTTTATCGATAAAACTGCACGGATGTACTAAACTTTATTTCTCAAGATATTTATGATATTTTGTTCTTAGTGACAAAAAGAAAATTTATTTCTTTATTTGATACATTTCTAATGTCGACTGTAAAAAGTATTGTAAGTTATGTGACATAAAAATATCTCAAAATATAAAGAAAAGTTACAGCGCTACTAAAGAAGGAATTAACGATGGCTTTTATGGGCTTCTAAAAGTTTTTCAACTTCTTTTCTCAACTCACTTCTGCTGTAAAAACTGGTTTTCGGTAATCAAATCATAAGGGACCTTCGGTAAAACAAAATGATCTCATTTCTTCAAGTATCTTTTATTTTTCATAAAAAGACCATTCTTTATACATACGCGCATACTTATTTTATTCAAACTTTATTGTCAGTCCCCGTGTACACCGCATTCAACCGCATAAATTTCATTCCCACTGAAAATGTATAAAAATATTTATCCTTTTCCAATAACGGATTGAATGTACACCGACGGCCATTCACTCTCAACGACGCCATAAAGGAAGATAAACGATTTCACGCGTGCACTTTAAAAACAAGCATATCACAGCATCGCGCGTTAAAGTACCGCAAGGCGAGCGTATAAAAAAAAGCCCGCGGGATCCCACGGATCGGACGTTGAGGTAAACGAAATCGAGGCTGAAGGAAAGTTATGAATAAGCCTACGAGGAATGTCACGGGATAGGCGCATTCACGGAAAGTGGAAATCAAAGGCTGCGGTGCACGCGGAGGCAGTTAGCCGCTCATTGGGCAATTCGCGTTCACCGCGTTACGTCAAGCGCGACATTCTTCGCGGGGAGCGCCGGCTGCTTGCCGCGGCCTCCGCATCCCCCTTTTATCCGTCGACTTTTTTACTGATACTCTTTTCTCGCTTACGCGCCTTCCCTTATTCGATTGCACGGTAATGACAGGAGTCGAACGCTCGCGAGGTTTATCAAATTTGGTTGTTGCTGTGGTTGCAGATTCTATAGTGAGGCAGGTTTTAACGAGTACACCTGTCGGTACATTTAAGTACCAAAGTAATATTATGCTCTATTTTCGCTATTGTCGCGCATTTTATTTTAAATGCAAAGTCTATATAAAAACTCGGAAAACTTGGCTGATTACTTAAAAGCAGATAACAATCCAAAAACTTTAATTGTTTTTCAGTTTCAGCACCATTATGATTCATGATAATGCATGAACCAAATTTACCACTTTATAATCAGAAAATAAGAATTACTGAAAGAGATGATAATATCTGTCCAAAAACTTGTAAACTATTATAAAAAAGATGCAAAAAAAAATCTAAAGATCTCTGATACAGTTTAAAATAGAATTAGCTGCTAATGGGTGTAAACGCGTATTTCCTAATAGCTTCCATTATCATATTTCGTTGCGTACGACTCTCTCAAGAGCGACCGCTTACTGGCTGAAGGAAGGCTCGTTACTAATCAGGATGGGGATAAACGTTGTGCAATAAGACGGCATAGATAATCATTCATAAGCTGGCTGAGATTAAGTAATTATCCTCGCTCTCTCGAGCTCTGCGCCGATGCAATGTTTTAAAAAAGATATTTAAAATATTTTAATTACGAATTAAGCTTGACTTCTGTACGTCGTCGATAAATTAAATTGCTTTACACCTGGAAGTTTAATTTTTCTATCGATCGACTTCGATGATTTCTTTATTATAAAAAAACTAAACTTAAATTTAGAAAATAACCTGGAATTAGAATAAATATGCAATGTGTTCAATGTATTTTAAATAAAAGAAATTAATTTCGAAACCATGCGGGATTAATAAGATATGAAAAAAGCACAATTTAAATAATTAATTTAAATTGAAAAGAATGAAAGTAACTAATTCAATTTGAGGAAGTCACAAGCTAATATCTTAGCAGCGTTTTTTATTTTAATAAAAAAAAATTAATAATCGACATTTCACGAGCTCGCGTATTAGCGCGACATTATATTGCCTATTGAAAATCGATCTTCCATCCAAAAATTAACCGCAAATTTTAATTAAAACCCTCGTTCTCCGCAGCCGGTAATCCCGAGTCGGCGAACTACGCGCGCAAGTGTCGCCGAGTGGAAGAGGTCTAAAAGCCACCGAGCGTTGAAAATTCCATTTTGGCTCTCCGCTCGGCTCCCCGGTCACTCGCACACACGCGCGGGGTACAGCGAACTCGCGGTGGACGCAATTTTCCGCGCGCAATTACCTAATGAGTCTCGCCGCCGCGCCTCTCGAATAAATTATTTTCGTCGAGCTACCCTCGCTAAAACCACCCCCGCGCGAAAGGAGGTGCGGCTATCACCCGTACACGTCCCCCCCCTCCCCCGGGAAAGTTTAATGAATTCGCTCGGCGAATTTCCCCGCGCGCAGCGACTACCTATAATGGACGTTTTGTCGTTCGGTTACGCGCGTTTTTCCTCGGATTTACGTAAAAGGGAGAAAAAAAGCGAGGCCCAATTTTCTGTATCGACGTAAGCGGAGGGATGCTACCGCGCGGACAGGAAAGTTCAGCGGCGTGCGCGCCGTTGCGCAAAGCGTGTCTATTGTGCGGAGCGCGGCTTTCGCGCTTCCCCGAACGTCGAAGGAAAGAAAGAAAAAAAAGTAAACGCTCAACGCTTGTTTGTGCAGATAGTGGCGTGCGACAATGCTAAGTGGCAATAAAGTCTCTCGTTGTATGGAGCTATTTTAATTCCCCCTAATTACTTCCGTATTCTTCGCCCGCGTCGGCGCGCGAAAGTATTAGCTTCTGAACTGAATTTAAATTAGGCTCGATGACTTCCGACCGTTTAAATTTGGAGCAAAAAGTCGAACGATTGCACCAAAGAAAAACGCCGGTATACATGTTTAGAAAAAAACGCATGCTCAAGGTAAGACTAAAAGCATTAATTATAGCGTATCAATTAATTAAAAGAACTATAAGACAAGTTTTCCGCGCTACGCGCAGATATTTCTCGTATTTCTTCTTTTCTTTCAATAATAATATATAGTTCAATTTTGTGTTTCGTAGCAAAAATCTCTCTAAAAACTATAATAAATATAAAATCCAATAATCTTATTTTTGAACCACATTGGGGTGTGATCGATACAAAATTTGATAAAATATAGTAATAACAAATAATTTCAGAATGCTCCAGTTAATTACTTTTTTCTCATATCCTTCACAGACATGATTAGTCAGAGTCAGATCATTAAAACACATAAGACTCGTATAAAAAATAAAAATTATTTTTAAACTCATCCTTTCGTTAAAATAGCATTGTTACTCCCCTCGCAAGTAAATCTAAAATAATAAATTGCTACGCCTCTATTGAATTACTATTACGATCTCAATAACACTTTCGATGATAAATCATGCGCGCTCGTACGAGCAAACGCGGTATTTTCTCAAGCGTTAAAATTTATAGTGTACCAAGGATATCAGTGTAAACCGAACGCGACTGCGGCTTACGCGATAAAGCCGCAACACCGCGGATCTGTACCCGTATAGGCGCGCGTTCCAGTCTCCCCGGTGATTCAAGGAAAAGTTACCTCGCCGGCCAGCCGATTACTTTCTCACACTCGCTCTATACGAGCGCTTGCGCGAACAATCGCGAAGCTTGCGGGAAAATTAACCCCGCCCTGTAAACGTGCGACCATCGGTTATTTACTGAATTCCGCGCGCTACGATGTGCATGCGTCTGGGTGTGCAATATGATGTATACGTTCCGTAACGAGGGCGGCGCAAAGAGCGAGCGGGCACGTCCGCGCCTCCGCGAGCCGTTTAATCCGAGGCCGCCTAATGCGCCGATCAAAGGCTCCGAGCGCAGATATCGTCGTCCTCGGCGCTCCGGCAACTTTCAATCCGATTAACACGCCGTGACGCGGAATTCCCAGTTCCAGGCGATCGTGTCGATAGGAGCTTAAGCGATGTTTCACCAGGCTTTTTGTTGTTTACCTTTGTAAAGATTATCCCTTACTTAATAGCTGTTCAATCAATGAACTCGACTTATCGGGTCATTGGAAGATTATACTAACGAAGTGTGTGTGAAATTTACCGTCGATTAAATAAAATATTATTAGTCGATTAATCAGGCAGAGAAATTTTATAAGCATAAAACTATTAGACAACTAATGGACTTCGTTACACCTAAGCTTTCTGCAAATAGCTTTCTAGCTTTTAAGCTGCTGTTAGTGCGTTTAATTATATTTACATTTTTTTTATTAAGAATTGCATATTATTGATTTTTAAAACTATTAATTGCTATTTTATAGACTTTTAGTTTAATTATAAAACATCAAACAAATATAATAATTCAGCAATCAACAATAATTATAATAATCTAATCTAACGATTGAATAGGATAATGTAATCAGTGATTTTTATAAACAACTGTTTCGTCATAAAAATCGCATTTGTATATTAAATTAACATTATTGAGTGTAGAACATTAAAAAGCACGAAGTAGAATTAATAACTATAAATTATAATTACATGATATATGAATGAAAATGGTATACATAAATTAAAAATATATTATTATAATTTAAAATTAAATTAATTTTATTTAATGAATAGTATAAAAAATTCGAAATGTTTCTACTCAATTAGAAAATATCGTAACCTTGCACCTCTGCTGTCAATTTAAATTATTGCAAGTACAGAACTCCTAGACAACATAAATTACACCCGTAGAAACTTTTTCGCGTCCGCCGTCACGCTCGTGACCTCCGTTGCTTCCACAAGCGCCTTGAATACATCCTCGAAGAGAGAAAAGAGACCGCTTCTTCTGTAAAAACACATCAAAAAGCTGTATCGGTTATTGGCGAGCGCGGCCGCGAGGTGACCGGGGCTTCAAAGAGTCGGAAAACGAGGCGTTAGAAAGCGCGCGCTGCAGCGGAGAAAGAGAAAAAAAAAGAAAAGGAAAAAGGCCGAGCGAATCGAACGCGAGGCGACAAACTCCCATATCGAAACGAAAAGCCGAGCGCCACGGAATTTCAATCGGCGCCTCGACTTAGAAAGTTCCTCCTTTTTTTATTTGACGAGCGCGCGCGCGAATGTAGGTCCGCGCGTTTTGTCGCTCGGTGACAAAAAGAAAGAAGGGGGATGCGGGTGGTCAGCGGCGGAAAACGAGAGCGCGCTTCGGCTTCTCCTCACGTAATCCGCTAATTCCTCTAATTATAACTTACGACGCGTCTTTTCTTTTTCTGCTTTCAGGACACTGAGGCGCACAGTCCCATGAACTGGCACGATGAACTTGGCAGCGACGATATTCTGTAAGAGACCACGCCACTTCTTTCGTCGGCGACGAAAGTGCACGCATTGCGCGGATTACTTTGCTCGCGAGTTATGCAAAGAGTCGTGCTCGACGCGAATTATGCATTCATGAGTGCGCAGTTCGAAGCCGCAGTTATTACACTTTTTTTACATAATTTGGATTACTTATTTTGCAAAAATTAAAATTTGAAAAAAAGAGAGCGCCTGTTGCTATGTGAAAACAGTTGCATTCCGCGGCGTGCAAAAGTGTCATAATCGATGTATACTTACGTGTTTAAAAAATAAATGAATAAATTTGTTATTACATGTTATAGGTACAGCGGCGACATTGCTGTCGGTTCAAGCAATAACTGTATCAGTAGATCGCGCTGATGTGCGACCACTTCACTCGCCCGTAAGTTTTCAATTGCAAATTTTCTTGTACGAAAAAAATTAATAACATATAATCTATCAAAGAAATTACTTAGTGAATTATGTATTTCGAATCGTTTAATTAACTAAATTCTGCACGTTAAATTGTATTTTAATTTTAAGACTCAACCATCAAATGACAACTACGGTAACGGCTGGCGCCCGGTGACCAGCGGCTACGATGACATCGGCGTCAACGTCTCGCCGTCGGGCGCATTGGATCGAAGCCTGGCTCCTCTGCATCCGGTCCTCGGAAAGCTGCAGGAGCACATGGCAGTGTCGGAGCGTCTGAAGCCCATCCATCGCAACAAAATCCCTCAGGTCGAGTACAGCCCGTCGAATCTGCTGGGAACATTGGCTTTCTTCAATCAGGCGCTCGGTGGTCAACACGACGAACGCCTGCCCGTCTCGGAGCTCAAGACCTTGTCGACGGAACGCGAATATTCCTTCCTGATACCACCTCCAAGGGACGCCTTGAGATTCGAACTCGAGCCGCACAAGAAATCTCCCTTCCGCGAGGAAGATCCGTACGTGCGATCCTCCCAGTTCATTCCCCAAGCCATCAAACCGGACGCCCGTTCGCCGACGTACTTCATTAAACCGGCAACCTTCACCACCAATCCGTACAATCCGGGTAGACCGTTCATCAACAACTACAACGTTCAGCAGTCGTTGATCCCACCCAGACAACCGCATAAGCAGTTCGACTCGCTAAAAACGACCAATGAGAAGCCGTATTTCCAGCCTCCCAACGTGGATGTGGCTGGTGGTTTCAACAAGGAAAGTTCCAAGGTTAACGCTGAGCAAGCATTCGACCGCTACCAACCACAGCGCGTGGTTAATGGACAGTATTACAACCAGATCAATCATCCGCAGTCCTACAAACAAGCGACCTTCTTACCCGAACGCGAGCAGAGCTTCCTCGTACACGAGAGCCACGAGATTGCCCCTGGATTTGGAACAGCTACGACTCCGTACAAGTTCCGGCAGTTCCACTATGAAAATCCACAGCAGGAGACATTCCCCTCGTCTACGCCAGCTACAAGGCTAGAGCAAAATAAGTTTGTTCACCAACAACAACAACAGCAACAGCAGCAACAACAGCAGCAACAACAGCAGCATCAGCAGCAGCAGCATCAGCAGCAGCAGCAACAACAACAACAACAACGGCAACAAGGCAATAACATTCGCCCAGATGGGTTTAAACACTTCTCTCAAAGTACAAAGGAGCCGGAGAAGAACGAATACTTCATTACGGATTTCCAGAAAACGAGATACCAGACGCCTGACATCAACGAGGTCTTGCCTAAAACTAACTCGCCGGCCAAGTTCAACCAGGTGAGCACCACACCTACACCTAGCTACGTGCCAGATCACAGTCCCAAGGTCGTGTATGTGAGACCGGAAATACAACAGCAACAGCAGTACCAGAGTTCGATTATACCGTTGAACATAAATCAACGCCCACCCGAGGTGGAGTACGATACGCCAGAAAGTATCTCGCTGAAACACTTCAACGAACAACAGTTCTTACTGCAGCAACAGCTTATACAACAGGACCGACAGAGACTGCGGGAGCAGGAGAAACGCAGACAGCAAGAGCTGCATCGTCAACAGCAGGAGGAGATCAACAAGCGCCAGCAGGAGATCAAATTGCTGGAGCAAAAGCACAAAGATAAGCAGCGTTTGGAGCAGCTCCAAACTCCAGAGCCTGACATCGTGAAGGAGATTCCGCAAAGGCCGGGCTTCGTGAAGGAGGTTCCGCAAAGGCCGAACTTCGTGAAGGAAATCTCTCAGAGACCGGATATCGTGAAGGAAATTCCACAGAGGCCGGTGCAGCAGGTGCATCAGTTCCTTCAGCCAGCGAGCTACCCTGTGATCGAGCAGAAGCCTGTGCTGCAGGAACCGTACAGGCACGTGTACCACCAGGTATCGACGGAGTCACCTCAACACATAGTCACCGTGCAGAAATTCGAGGAAGTCGTCACACCCGCCGGTACACCCGTCACTACGCAGGAGGAGTTCCAACCGGTTGTCAGGCCCTACCGCCCCCAGAAGCCCAGTCGAGAGCAGATCAGGAGACGCAAACCAACGACGACTGTGATCTACGATACCGCGCCGACCGAACCGCCAACCCCGTCTTACGCTGAGCTTCCCGAGGAACCTCTGACGGAAGTACCCATCCAGACCACCTCTGCGCCGGAAACTACCACGGTTACCGTGACCGAGAGGATCATAAGGACTCGCCGGCCGGGGGCACCGCTTAGAAGGCGAAGGCCAACGACTACTACTACGACGCAAGAGCCCAACGTCTCTTCGCAAGAGTTCGAAGAGGATGTTGTCAAGTACAATTCTCCGGAAGTACAAGATTATGAGAAGAAGAAGCGAGTCAGACCAGCGTCCTATAATCATAACAGCGCTGAAAGGAGGCCACTGTACAGGTAAAATATTTATTCTTTAACATTTTGTTAATGAAGTTATTTAAAACACTAATACATAAGCTGAGAGATTACTTAAAATTTTTAATTAACTAATTAACAGGAAGCGACCTGGTCAACGAGTGAAAGGCTATAACAAGGAACGCGACGAGTACGAGTCAATTCCAGAGAGGGTAAGAACAACCGAGCAGACGCTGAAGGAAATTTCGGACACGGAAAATTACCCAGCACCCTTCCTGAAGGAATACTATTCTTCTGAGTATATACCGACCTCAGAGAAGGCACAGACAGTAGATACTCCTCAGGAGGTATCGACGGAAGGCCTTCCCATTCAATACTACTACGAGACTACTTTGGCGCCTATTTCGATATACCAGGAACCAACGCAGGTATATCGTCAAGAGCAATACACACCAGAAACTGAGACGAACGGAGCGTTGGATCATTACTTCACTAGAACTGAGGTAACTATAAACAGTTACAATAACGAAATCAAATTTTAAAGATTCATAAATCACTATCTAACTCTCTAAATACGAATAAGTGAAATTCATGGATTTCACGTACGAATATAATAACAAAATTTAATGAGCTCTTACGTGGAAGAATTTTACTTATTCGTGCACTAATTAATTATTTTAATAAATAATAACGAAATGTAATTGTTACAGGTGAACTATCTCGAAACAACAACAACGCCTCCTACGACCACGACAACTCCAACGACCACAACGACGACTACCACGGAAGCATCAACGACAACTCGACCGACTGTAATCTCGACAGTGAAACCGACGCATCGCATGCGCCCGGTGCGCTATGGCAACGCCACGAGGCCGCGCTTCAGCATCAAGGACTACAAGAGCCGCGTCGACTACAAGAGCCGATTGTCCCAGACCTCCTCCACGGAGGCGTCGACCGTAACCGCGAGTACGAAAATCCGCGGCCACAAGAACCAGCAAAACCCCGCCGACCCGAACTTCAAGGAGGCCTCCATCCGCTACAAGCACATGTCGCGCACCCCCTTCAGATCGACCACCACGACGGCCTCTTCGTCCTCGACCGTCGAGGAAACGAGTCCCACGACCGAGCGCTCCACCAGCAGCCGCTTCACCCCCAAGAAGAGGATAAACACCAACCACTACTACCGAAGCCGCCTGGCCACGTCGACCCCCAGCAGCCGACGCGACCCCGACCACCAGTCGGTCAGCCACAGCACCTCCCGCCCGGAGAACGTCTTCTCCTCCGCCATCCGTAAACGGCCCACGCTGAAGAGCAAACTGTCGCTGGCCGAGCGCAACCGCGTCGCCGACGCGCCCGAAATGCAGTCGGCCGCGGAGACCGGCTCCTTCGCCACCACGACCCTGGTGGCCACGGTGTCCGAGGCCGTGAACGAGGTGGACGAGCCGGCCCGCGAGGTCGCCGTCGAGGAGGCGACCAAACGACCCCTCGAGGCCACCCCGCCGCCCACGCCCCAGGTCGACCTGAGCGACGTCACCATGGAGGAGACGGAGGAGAGGGAGGGGCCCGAGGCGGCGACCGAACGGGCGGCGGTGGTCTCGGCGCAGACGGAGGGCACGACCGAGGGCCAGACGACGGTGGCCGCCAGCCCCGTCGACTCCACCACGCCGTTCGACCTGCGCCACGAGGAGGAGCTGTTCGCCAAGGCCTCGCAGAGCGTCGCCGACCTCACCAGCTCGGCCTCGGCGCTCTACGACAAGCCCGGCATGTTCAAGGCCGTGTCGCCCGCCGCCGAGAACCGCGCCATCTCGGCGCACCTCAAGATCACCACCGACGAGCCCACGCTGCCCATCGAGGCCTTCTTCAAGGAGATCGCCGAGAAGAACTGAGCGAGAGGCTGGAGACTGTAAGGAGATGACTTCGAAGCGAACGAGTTAAACTTGAGACGTGAAAATGGCTTTTCGACTAAGATACGACTTTGCGCACGCTTTCTTAAGATCAGCTGCACAAAATCGTACCTTGCACACGATGTATCGAAAAATACGGTTCGATACATGAGCGAGGAGGTGATTTTACTTGCTTCGCTCGTGAGGCTAAAAAGCACATCATCGCACTTGTATCGAAATGTATTATTTTTACACTCTGCGATGAGATCAGCGATGCCCATTCGAGATGATACTTTGTAAGTTGTATTGGTGATTAATGTAATGAAACTGGCGAGGTTAAAAAGTGTTTTCTAGTATTCTTCCATCGATGAAAAGTTTTTTCACGTATTTGTCCATTTAATGGCCAGTTTTGAAAATTGATACCTATTATTAAGTGGGTGATAATATTATCCAAAAATAAGTCCATCGATGGATCAAACACTAGAGCAAATGATGATTTTAATTGCGCGAAAAATTACGTAGATTATTAAAAGTTACCAGTACGATATTTGAATTGAAGACAAAAAAAACGTCATCGTATTGCAAAAAAAAAACATTAAAAATCATTCATACCAGTAAAGGTACGTTACGTACCTAAATAACAATTGTAAATTTTTCGAGCATAGTTTCGAATTATGCTTTTATAATATCAGATAAGATATATTTTATTCTTTTTTTATTAAAGAAATTTGAATGTAATCTTGTCTTTAGTTATTACAAAACGAAAGATCGCGATCTGCGGAAACAACTGAATTTTTTCGAAGATTTTTATTGCAACCCCTTTTTTATAAATTAAAATCTTCGAAAGAAAATGCGTTTCTAACGATTATGTGTAAGTTGGGTGATGATGACTGTAGAATAAATTATTCATTATTTATTACCAAATCGTAAGAATACTGAAAGATTTACTTAATTGTATACTCGAATAACAATACGGCCTTAGGTTTTTTCACTTAGGATTTAATAAGCTGTGTGTAAATCGTAAAGTAAAAAAATTGAAAAACGAAATAAACGTTGTATGTAAATATGTTGAAAACGTTTAGTCGGTTTAGAATGGTCAATTGATTGAAAACACTAGCTTTTGTACCTTTTTTATAATCTAAAACTTAAAACCTATAAGCTCTCGTCGTTGTAAGCTCTGACGATTTACTTATTTCATTCGCCTTCATAAAAAAAAAACAATCGTGCAAAATTAGTTTTATATATCACATAAAATATGCAAACTGATATTTTTATCGAAGCAGGATGTTTATATAGACAGGAAAAGACTGGAGGATGCTTAAAAATAAATATAGCGCTTTCATGATAAACGGTTCAGTCTTACAAAAATATCGCTTTTATAAATCTATAATAAACTATACGTACCTTAATAAAGAATTATTTAAAAATGTAATCATTTATTTACATTTATTCGTCAGGTATAAAATTATGTAGATACGAACTCATGTGCATGTTTATTATTTCATTGTATAATTATATTATTTTCATAAAATAAAATATTTAAAACCGAAAGTTTTGATGTATAAGATTCCCACTTTAACTTTCTATTGTTATTACTAATTTTCGTCGGAATTAATTCTTTTGTTTTTATTTTCTTCTTTCTTCTTTCTTCTTTATTTTATTTAAATCCATTAAAAAAAAATAAAATGTAATATATGTATTTAAATAATACGAATTATCTTTATTATCCATATTATAAAAAAACAGAAGTTTTATCGGATGCCATTTATTATCTTCAGATTAGTTAAAATTTTCAAATTTTTTAAACTTTCAAATTTCTCGCAATATGTCGATTTAATATTATGCTATTTGTATTTACCGCTTTTTTTTTCGAAGTAGCCATCTTTTTTTGGCGCCGGCTCGCAGTGATATCGCGGCAAAACCGCGAATGGGATATTGGGATCGCGGTGATTGTTCAGTATCTCACGTGCAGCTGCAGTGGATGGCGCGCAAATAAACCCAATGACGCTTCTAAACAAAGGCAGTGTATCGCGAAGAACTAGCGAGAATTTTTTTATTTAGCAGTAAAGTAGAATGAACCCGGAGGCTGAAAAATGAATGAATTTGCAGCGCAACGTTCTCGAATTGACAAGATAATAAATGCAGCTCAATGTATTCAAGATAGAATTCTTTGTGGGATCTGGTGAGTTCGCATAGGTTATGTTTGAATTACGTATTATTGAGTAATATGCAGAATACAAATAAATTCTCTTGAGTTTGTAGGCATTTTTAGACAAGAAATAAAATTTCCTTAAATAAAAATTGAGACTTTTAAATTTATAAATCTATGGTACGAATGTTACTTATTCGTAAAAGTACATGGTTTAATGGTTTAATTCTTGCCAGAATTTAATTTTAATATAATCAAATAAAAAGTAAAACTAGGATTTGTTGCATTTTTTCAGTTTGGAGTTATATAAAGAGCCTGTAACTATAAAGTGTGGCCACAGATTTTGTAGAAGTTGTATCCTAAAAGTTACAAATAATGAAAATTCAGCATGTCCATTTTGTAATAATAAGATTCGAAAAAGATCAATTCCAACAGAGGGCAATAAAATAATTGAATTAGTTGTCGATCGTTTTCTTACTTTGATAAAGGCTATTAAAGAAGATTCCGGTATTGATGGTAAGTATCATAATAAGTGTAGACAATAGCTGTGAATAACAAATTTTAATTGCAGTTTTAGAGCCTCGCAATAAAGTTAAAAATACAAAAGAAAGTGTGCCTTTGAATGACAGACCTAGTACTTCCAAACTTGAACAAACTTCAAATATTTCTAAAGGATCATCAACTCAAACTAATCAAAAGTCTTCAAATTCAAAAGTTAAATCGCAGGCTAGTAGAAGAAATTCTTTAACAAAAAAACAAGTGAACAAAAATTCTAGTAATACAAAAAATACTTTACACAAATATCTATCAAGTAATTCTGATAATGTACCAGATCAAGAACTACATTCAGAAGAAAAAGTTAAAAGTTGGCTGAATAATATTACTTCTCATACAGATGATGTGGGTACTTCGGATTCTAATAATGAAGATGGTTCTCCATTTTTGAAAAAAGGGAATAGAAACTTTAAAGTACCTGAAGTATTAGAAGCCACTAAAGTTATTGAAGATATCGAAAGTCCTGAATTCGATAATCAGCCTAGTACTAGTAAGGTAAATGAAACAGAATTAGACGATAGTATTAGTACAAAAGGTGAAGATCTAAAATATAAGGAAACGCAATCAAGAATTCAAGAATTAGAAATGATTGCCAAGAGGAAGAAATCGAATCTGAATCTTTCAGATAAGGTTCTTTTAAAAACTACTAGTTCTGTACCAGCAGCAACACATTCTGATGCTTACGATTGGCGAAGAGTTAAAAAAATTGGTAAAGAAATGCAAGCAAACACGTTTAAGTCACTCAATGTTAGTGTAGAAAAAAGTAGCTCATCAGTGGTAGTGGATGATAATGTACCTTCAACAAGCTCTACGATTCATGATAATAAAAATAGAGGAAAAGTGTTGACTCTACATGATAATTCTCATCAGAAGGAAACTCCTAAAACTATTAACAATTCTATGGATACAACAGGTTCTCATAAAGGAGAAAATGTTTCTTTATCTTGTATGGATGAAGAGCAGGTAAATAATATTATTGGAATTTTACCTGCGCAAGATGATTTATACATACCTGAAAAGACTAAAAACAAATCAAGAGTTTCGAATAAAGAATGTACATCAAAATTAGATCAATCAAGTCCTTTAATAAGACCTTCGACCAAGAATTATGAAAATGATGCTGATAATTTGCAAAATTCTCCATCAATACATAAACTATCTTTAAAAAAGAATTTAACCAATTCTGACAATTCAAAATTGATAAGTTCTCTGCCTGGTACACCAGACAGACAGACAGGCAGAAACCAGTCAGAAAATAATTCTCCTAGAAAGTTTTCTCCTGAAAGGCCAAAAAGTAGATTATCACTTCGTTTACCTCCTGCAAAAGCCAGTGACCAATGCATGCAACACTCAAGGAGTGCTGCTACAAATCACAATGATATTCAAAATACAGTTGATCAACATAATTTTCGTAAGCAAAATACTGATAATGATAGCAATTCTAGGTCATCCCATGGATCACGTATATCATTTAAAAAATTAGGAAAAATTTGTAAAAAGCGAAAAAATGTTCCTTTCATTCAACTTGGTAAAATAAGACCTAAAATATTAAATAAAGCAGATAATCAAGAAGGACCAAGTGTACTAGTGAAAAGTAACGTCCCAGTGAATTTTGAAATTAAGTCTTTAATAGTGAATAATAATAATAGTAAATCAAGTAAAGCTAGCAGTGAACTATTTAAAGAAAGTTTGCCTGATAGTAAAGAAATGAAAATACTTTTACCAGAGGAAGATTCTCAGTTAAAATATCTGACTATTGAATCGCCACACCGCCAAAGAGGTGTAAGTAAAAAAATTGACACAACTGAAAATGCACATAAATCTACATTTGAGACTACTTATCATGATGAACCACAAGCTTTAATGGAAGTTGATCCAATACCTCCAATTGATCCTGGTGAAATTCCTTCAATGGAAGTTGATGAAGCATCTACAGCTCATATAGAAAAACAACTAGATATAACAAAAGAAAATAATTCTACTATCCAAGAAAAAGTTTGCGTTAAAAGTAAAGATACTAATGATTTTGAAAAGTTTTCTAAACATCCTAATAAAGAACATGTAAAAGATAATTTTCAAAGTGCTCTTACAAAAGCTAATTCTTCTAAAAATCATTCAAAAATGGAAATACCTGTTCAAACCAATGTTTTTAAATCAAGTTCATCATCAGATAATGAGAGTAATGAAGATGACAAAGAATCTAACTATCCAGAATGTAATAAAAATTCTAGTCCAGTAAAAGTAGTGAATGAAAATGACGGAGAAGAAGAGGATATTCTTTCTATTAGTTTAAAAGAAATTGATAAACTTTCTAAGAATCCCAGTGCACAAACAATAGTTCAAAATAACATAGATGACTTAACTGAAGATGAAAAAAATGTACCTTCTGAAAGTGAAAGCGATGAAGGTAGTGGAATCCAACATAAACCTACAAAAAAAGGTGCTAATTCTTCAAGTACAATAAGTTCTATAAAAGAAAAAATCAAATATTCAGAAGTAGAAAGTAATACAGACAGTGATGTAAGTGGTGCAGAAATCCTTTCCAAATTTAGAAAATCAAGTTCCATTTCTGTAAGAACATTAAATTCTGTAAGTAAAAGGAATAAAGTTTCTGAAGCAGAAAGTAATGCAGATAGTGATGTTCCAAAAATTCGATGCAGGTCTAGAAAAGTAAGTTCTAGTTCTTCAAGTACTTTAAGCTCTGTGAAAGAAAGAAATAAAGTTTCTGAATCTGAAAAATCTGTAAGTAACGTGAATTTGCGTGATTCAAACAAGCGATATAAATCTATAAAAACAAGTTCCAGTTCTGCAAGTACCTTAAGTTCATTAAAAAAAACTTCAAAGAAAAAAAGAACCCATTCAGATTCATCCAATGACGAAGATTTGGATGTTACATCGATAATTGGTAAATGGTGTAACGATCCTAATGTTCAAGTCTCTAAAAAAGCAAAAGTAGTTCCCAGTATTGGTCCAGATAAGACTAAGCTAATCCAAACAGAAGATGATGATGATGATGATGATGGGGATGTCACTTTAGTAGGTGATGAAAATAAGATGGAATCTAAAACGCTTCAAAGGGATTCACCTATTGATGATATTATATCAAAAGTTAAAAGTTTCAAAGAAGTAGAACCAAGTACCAGTAAATTAACTACTATTCCAAGTTCATTGATGTCAGCAGACCTTTTTGAATCCAATGAACCGTGCATACAACCCAGTGCTCAAATTAGTCCCAAGCAAGCTAATAGTACTGAAGTGATAGGTGACAAAAGTCAAGATGTAATAGATACTACTTTAGTTGATTTTGTACAAAATAGTAGAAAGAAATCTAATTTGTCAGAAAGTTCAGATGGATCCAACAAAGAAAACACTGAGTCTAATAAAATTAATCCTCCAGTTAAAGTAGGAGAAGTTAGTGGAGATCAAATAAATGAAATTGAAAATTCTGAATCATCTAAGATAAAAAATTTAAATAGTACTCATACTGATGCTTATCATATGTCTGAAAGTTTAATGAATATTACTCAAGAACAAATAGCTTTAAAGCGAATAGAAAAAGAGCTTATGGGAGTAGATTTATCTACACTTCATGATAATAAAAACAGTGAAGTTAAAGACAGCGAAAAACATTGTACACCTCAGGGAAAGGTGAGTTTTAAATTTTGTTCACATTTTATTTTTGTTATAATTAAAATTTATTACCAATATTTAATAATCTTATATTAATCAAATACTAGCAAAAGCAAACTCGGGATATCGATGAAGTGCTTGAAGATGAGGATTTTGATTCTGAAAATATTGGTGCTACTCCATGCGCCAAAAAAAGGTACAAATATTTACTTAAAGTGAGGAAGTAGTTATAATTTAAATAATTTTTAATTTAATTTTGATTACTTCTACAGCAGAAGATCAATAAAAGATGCTTTACCAAACCAGTTATTATCGAAATTTAGTGCAGGATCTCAAATAAATTCATCTGAAATATTTTCTCCGGGGAAAGATATGATGGATCTTATACCAGCAATTACACCAGTTAAAAATAGGACGTCATACCCCTTGTGTCATAGCACACCAGTAGTAAATACTTCAAATGCGGAAAGCCAATCTAAAATAGTTTTAGTTTACAGTGGATTGTCGACAGATCAAGTTAAGCTAGTGCAATTATTTGTAAAACGTTTTAAGGCCAAATTTCAATCTACTTTCAGTATGGATGTAACTCACGTAATAACATCAACCCAAGGCGACACGAAAGTTGGATCAAGGACTTTTAAATACATACAAGGCATAGCATTTCAAAAGCTAGTTCTCAATTTTCAATGGATAGTTGACTGTTTAGATAAGAACACATTGTTAGATGAAGAAGACGAAAAGTACGAAGTTTTAGATGGTGATGCATTTGAATCAGGATCAAAGAAATCGCGGAATCGGCAACAAGACTTATTTGAAAACTTTGCATTTTTCTGTTTAGAACCATTCACCGTTCTCTCGATCGCTGAGTTTAAAGTAAATAAAGTTATTCTTATAATTACACGTACAGATGTTGGTAGATAACTTTTTATAATCATAATTTTTTTCTAAATTTTTAGAACGTACTCTCGTACAATGGTGCTGTAGTAGTTAACAGTGTAGCGCAACTTGCAGCTCAAAGGAATAAATACAGGGTTATAATTCTTTCAGAGGAAACAGATTTAGATGAAAAAAGTAAGTTTCTATTAAACTTTTTAAAATTATTTCAATTTACTGAATGTACATCTTTTATTTTAGCATTAAGCGAGTTTAAAAAAGCCCAGTGTGCCTTAGTATCTTTTGACTGGATTGTTGATAGTATCAGTCAATATCATACCATATCCTTGGCGCCATATTTGCAGGAAACGGATCCTAAAGAACTTTTAGCTTTGGGTTTCCCTGCTGAATATCTTGTAGAGGAGGAATGTGGAGAAGAGGAGGAAGAAGATGAATTAGAATCAGGATGATATCACTGTCTTAAACCAACGCCTTATGTAATATTGTAAAATAGTTAGGTATTAAAAATATATTTATTCTTTTGTACGTAGTTACAAGTAGTTTTTTCTTTTTATACAAATTGCTAGTAAAGATTAAGTGATTTTATAAAAATACTTATTTTGTTAATGAAATATCTGTTTAAATAATTTATTGTAATTTAATTATTAGATATAAAAAAGAGGTGATTGATTTAATTTCATTTTCATAAAATTTTATTTATAATTCAAAGAATTTGTTTCTAAAGAGTGTAACACGAAAAATATATTTGAAATGAAATAAAAAAAATTTTTATAATCAGTTGATTAATAAAAATATTATATATTGTTACTAACAAGTGGAAATTATGTATAATGTAAAATACTGCAAATTACGATAATTTGTACTGTTTATTACTGAATAATATTTTTATACAAAATATGTACTAAATCATGATGGTTTTACATCATAAATATAAACTTAATACGCTGCCAATTATTTTATTGTTTTTTTTTTAAACCTCTTACGCCAACTTTAAAATTATTCCACTCAAAACATCATTATGTAAATCATTAAAAAAATGCGAAGAATGCAAAATTCGCTAAGTGCCGAAAACATTATTCTTCAATTATAGCGAAACATTGTCCCATTCCCTTGAGCCGTTAAAGCCCTTTAGCGAAAGTACCCTACTTAGTCGGCAGATTCATTTTCCAAACGAGCTCGGCCTAACGAACTGAATTTCCGTGAAAAACTTGCCGCCCGCAAATCGCCACTTCCCCCACTCGTCAGAACCAAATCTCCCCGTGCCATAAACTATTCACAGCGAAGCTCTTCCAGCTGGCCGGCAGCCCGGGGTCGAGGAGGCACCCGATTACCCCGGGCTCACGCGCAATTTGACCCCGTCAATTATGATGCCCGCCCATCCGCAATGGCCCCACGCGCGATTAAGTAAACGGCTGCGGAAGTCCGAGGGAGGGCCGGCCGCGCAATTAGCGATCGAAGCGCGGATAAGGCTCGAGATCCCTTCGCCCGCACTCTAATTACCTCGCATTGTCAAAGTTCGGAGAGTCGAGTACGTGCGCCGGGGCAATACGCGCCGGGATGCATTGTCCGCGCGTCGACTTGCGTATTCATCTCATCGCGCGTACGTAGCTGTGTACGTGTCGGGAGCTTGACAGCGGACAACGGGATGGAGTTCATTCGCGGCGAGATTTAGTTTTTTTTTTTATTTTCAGTCAGGTGAGGCTGGAGGTTGTAAAAGTGACTAATATACCTTCGCGAGCCTACGCCGGCGGTTTATGCATTATTTATGGAAGAGGAGGTGATGATATGCATGAGGAACGCTATCTTATACGGTAGTGTGAATTTTGAGCGAGTGCAGCTGTCGTGAAGCTCGTGGTTGAATCGAACGATTGACTTTTTCGGATGTAACATACCTTTTTTTTATTTCTTTGAACATTTTTGCGAAAATAATACGAAGGTTTCTCGTTTTTTATATTGTCTGGATGTTCGTTTTTTTAAATTTTACATTTTTTAGTACGAAATTGCACGGAAACAGTTTAATGCAAACAATTAAAGGGTAATTAAAAAAAAATTAAAAGAATGATGTAACGTGAAAGCGTGTAAATTTAAACCTGGAAAAATTAAAAACGATGTAACGTGTATTTTTTTGTTAAAAAATTTAATTAAAGACGCAATTGCAAATTTGGCTTTGAAAAAGCTGCTGTGCGAAAAAGCTCGTGACCTACATATTCTACCTCGGCATTCGCATTTCTGAAAGCCGCGTATAAAAATAAAAGCTTCTTTTTCCAATTTAATGAGAAAACACTTCTTAATTATTCCAACTACTAGCTCCTCCCGAACACACGCACCCATCTTTATTTAAATTTTCCATCTCCAAAAGCGCGCTCCAATTGAACAAAGAAAACCGATGACGAAAAAAAAAGTTCCGGAGCGAAAGGCTATTGTAACAAGAAACCATCCCTCTTCCATGAGTCGGTCACAAAGGCTATCACGTATATATATACGCCGGAGAGACTTTATCTACGTCGCGCGAGTCCGGACTGCAGGTCAAAAAAAGCTTACGAAAGGTCCTGCGGAATTAGCCGGGGGTACGGACGCGACGACGAGCCGCGGCCAAGCGGCTTAAAGCGAGCGACTGATAAAGTGACCCCCGCCTCGCGGCGGTAATATAAGCAGGATAATTACCTTGTAATCCGCGCCTTCGCAAAGAGAGCCCGGGAAATTCGAGCCGAGCCATATCGGAATCCTCCGCAACTTGTGGCCGCGATATTCGCGCCGAAAGTGCCCCGATTAATTCGCTCGCGCGACCGGTGAGAGCCAGAGGGGAGAGCGGGGAATCTTTACGTCGGGGATGAAACTTTGCCGCGGCGCGCGATATAAACATTAACCATTTTATAGGCGGGCTTTACCGACTAAAGTGGCTATTGTACTGCTGCAGGTATGCAGATCGGTGGGATTTAACTTTTTTTATTTTTGTTGTAATTTAATGTGCGAAATGATGTTTTAATGTTAAAATAAAATTTTACCTTTTTATACGCGAAGATCCGTTTTTAAAGAGAACTGACCCTTGACTGACTTCCCCTTGTTGGAAATTTTCTATTTTTCTGTCAATAATAAAACGAATTTTCCTTTTTAAATGAATAGTCAAGTTAAATACAATTTGCAATTAAAAATTCACGTTGGTAAACGCTTTTTATATATAACTCACCCGTTTACATTTTGAAAAACCAATTATTAAGATTGCGAAACTAAAAAAAATTAAAAAACTGATTAAATAGTGATTTCAAAGTCACTTATTTAAAAGAGGCCTTAGTGCTGTAGTTTGATTATCATTCCGCGCAATCTTAAATGTTACTTTAATGGTAATTCAGAGATAAAATGAATGCCGACATAAAGTTTGTGATAAACTCCGCTGAAACGTATGAGCTTTAAGTCCGCGTTATACCTTTAAGCTGGATTTAAAGCAAGATAAAGTAAAGTCGAATTATTTAAAGCTGATTTCAGAAAACTATTTTAACAAATTATTCGAACTATCTGCAGTATCTTTTCAAACAAAAATAATCCCGGAGAATTTAAGAGAACGAATTGATAGAATAATAGAACTACTTTGAAGATTTTTAATTGCAATTTTAAAACGAGAAAATAATTGCACGCTGATCGACATTATTTATTTATTCAAACAACATTTGAATTCACAATAATCGCACCTAATGAGCGGGTGTACCTCATTTATGATTCACGAACGAACCGATTGTTCCAATCTTTTTTTTTTCTCTCGCGTAACAAAAGCAGACGAAACATCTCCAGCGATAAAAGCCCAGGCGAAGAAGCGAAAACTCCGGGGCCGGGGGTCGTAATTAGGGCGGCGCGGATCGCCGTAACGCGACATCACTTCGAGCACAAAGGACCGCTTTGCCGGACAATTAAGAAGAAGCGCCGCGCCGACTCAAAGATGAAAAGAATCCTCGAGGCAAAAAAGCGAGCAAACGGCCTCCCGGTCTCAATGCATATATATAATACGGCGCGCTCACCTCGCCTTCGTATATACCTAATGCCGAGCGGAGGCGTCGCCTAATTGGTCGGATTGCGAGCTGCGAGCGGCGGGTTTACATGTGACTCACAGGTTCCGCTCTTCAACTTCGCCTAATCACGCTAACTGCAAACGAAGGTATGTAAGCCGGCGGCGGGAGGCAGGGGAAGGCGTAAGCCGACGCCCGACCCCCGGGCGATGATTCCTAAAGGAGCTAATCCGAACGGGCGCGGATTAGCGCACGAGAGTTCGAACACGTGTCCCTTTTTTACGGCCGCGTTATTCCAGGTGGGGTCGCGCGGAAGGGGATAATACTTTCTTCCGGTTATACGGAGTTCGGGGATACCTCGGGGATACGTGTTTTGTTTTTCGGAAAGGGTTGGGGGGTCACTTTTGCCGCGTTGCAGCGGGAAACTTGGATTTAACGAGGAGACGATTACTTTTTCAATTTTTGGAGTTTTCCCGGGGAAGAAAATTTTCTTGCGAGAAGCGCAGTTTAAGTTTGGTAAATTGATATTTTTCCAACTTTCTAAAAGGGATTCTAATAATAAACGGCGACACTACTTTTAACTTATAACGATAAAAAAAGTATTTTTAGATTAATTTAATATAAATTTTTGTAAATAAAGTTTATTAAAATTTTAAAGTTTAACAAAATTTCAAGCATTTTTTTCACAGACTTCAGTTTTAAATTTTCATTCACTCTTCAGCACTTCAAAACCCGAATAAAAACTTTATTGCAAATTTAATATTTCAATTCCTCGAATGCCTTCCCATTATTATGTTTTTTTTTTAAATTGTTACAATTTTGCACCCTCATTCCTTCTTTATAAATTTTTAAAGCATCTTCATCAGCCGAAAATTAAATAAAAAGAAACCGTGAACTCAGCAAAACAACAGAATACCAAAACCCTACAAAAAAAGGAGGCAATACCACCCACGCATGCCGTACACGTAGCAAAACTTAAGTAAAGCCGATAAGCCAAAAAAAAGGAAAGGGTCTAATTAGGACCCGACAATCGCATTCATCGCAGTTCGGGCACGTAAAGATTAAATTAAGTACACCGAAGAGTCCGGCACCCTTAATCCATCGAAAAGTCGACCCAGCAGCCGCACACGTGCGCGCGCGCGCGCGCGAAGGAGGACCACGCCTTTGGGCGACATTCGCCCGCGGATGAAGGGTCCGCGGGACCGATGCTGCAGCGAGGGGTTGGCTCGCGGAGATAAGCGCGCCGCGCGTGCCGAGGACGGCCCGGCCGGATTAAACGGCCGCGTATTGATTCGCGCGGATTTCCGCGGGTATCGTACGCGCGCCCACACCCCCGTGGGGACGCAGCCCTTTCCGCTCGCTTTGCCGCTCCGCGCGCCCCCGCGCCTCTTCTTTTTTTTTATTCCTTCGGAAGCTCTTGTCGCTTCCTTCGCGATCCAAGGGGATTTCACGGCTTTCGCGCTGATCCTCTCGGGCTGGCCGGCCCTTTCGGTATTGCGCGCGGCGTGTTCTCGAAGAACCGGGCGGGAATGGCATTTATTATGGATACCTGGGATATGGGAGTGTCGAAGGATTCCTGTACCTTGTTTATGTTTTTCATGAATATTTTATAACCTACACTCTCGTTTCTACGCGGATTTCAATGAAAATGTACACGCTGGAAATAAAGAGGAAAAAGTTTGCTATGATGAAAATAGTTTTCTTTTTTTTGTTCTATTTTTGAAATATTTTATTTTTTGATTATTATGCGCGCGGTAAAATCTTTATGCGGAAAATATTTAAGAATTTTATATTCGGAAAAAATCAATAAAAAGGATAGCGAACGAACTCTGAAAAATAATATTATAAATCGCTTTAAATGACGTTGGCGTTTGTAGGGGAGAAATTGTTTACCGTCGAAAGCTCAAGAAAATTGAAAAAGTATTGTTTGTACAGCTTTTTCTCTGCACATAATATAAACTGTACATTCGCTATTTAAATACACTCTATTATATTATTTTTATTTCATAAATTTTATTCTTTCATTATTCTCCATTAAAAACTTGGTCGCTTTGTATATCAATTTGTTGGCCCTATTGAGCTTTAATATTTCAATTGCAACTGCAGGGGAAGCAAAAAAAAAGAACAATCAAGAAAAACTCTCCTCTCCACCCCCTCTTACAAACTTTTACTTACACACTTCTAGAACTTGACTGTCTCTCCTAAGCTTGCAGTTTTTCTGGCGACGCCTCCCCTCGCTCTACCATCGACAAATTTCTCTCTTTCCCCACGGCTTCCTCTCTGAAATTCCCTTTTCCGACCTCGTCGCCGCGCGTCAGAAAAGGATATATCTCGGCGTCGCCCCTAGGCTGTTGGATAAAATTGTCGGCTTGGTCCTTTGTGCTCGCCGCAAAATGTTTTGCTAGAGCAAGAGAGAGAAAGAGAGAGAGCAAGAGAGGTCAGAATCTCACTACATATGCGAAGCGTCATACGCACCAGTTTTTCTACCGCGACCTGACGCGCGGCGTTTCGCGCATTTTCGCGAAAATGCAATCGCCCTGCGGGCTTCCGTTACTTTTTTATGCGCCATTCTTGACGGAGAGCCTCTCGTCCATCGAGGCGCGAGGAGTTTATGCATCATCGGTTTTTCATTCGAGCGCCGCGCTCGCCTTCCGTTTTTTCTCTCGTAAGTCCGCGGCTGCAAGGCCGCCGGCACTTTGACCCTTGCAAGAAAGGGGGATAAATATGCAACGACTGGTAGCTGAATGGGCAGCGGGGACGGGAGATTAAATTTTTTCCTTTACGAGGGGCGAGCTGTCATTGTTGCTCCTCGATGGAGACGCGCCGCGGCGTATTACAAAGGGCGACGCTCAGGCGCGAGACGCGCGCGGGCAAGAAAAATTATCGACAGCGTCGCGCTTGTTTCTTTTACGGACGAGTTTTTATTGGTAGCCGCCGGCGGGGAAGCGGATTAATCCTCCCGCTGCTTGCTTTTTGCTTCCTCGTAGAGGTCATCGTGGATAAAAAGAATTACTTTACGCACTGGTCACAATACGCAAATGGTACATTGTAAGTTTCACTTTACGCGCTCTTCGCGTTAAATCGTGCGTAAAGTAACACTTTACGCATACTGCGGGTTGACTCGTGCGGAAAAGTAACTTTACACCCTTGAATGAGCAATTAAAAGTTTCATTCGAAATTTTAGATTGTTATAGATATTACTATTTCAAGCGCCAGTTATCAAGGGTACGCAACGTTACGCAATATATATATTCTAAGTGATAAATCTACTAAAGTGGAGCTGTATGCTCGTGCACACTTTTGATAAAATCTCTTTTACTTTTAGTATGCAACTAATTTTAATTTAAGTTATATTAATTTTAATTACTCTGCATAATAGATTTTTTATGAGTTTCTTATTGCCCTTAACTAAAAATTATTGCTCGACGAAGGGATTCGCCGTATGTACCGTCTTATTTGGATGACCATCGATCTGGAGCCTTCCCTACGGTGCACTGCGTAATGAGTGTATAAAGAGTGTCATTAGGGTTTACTACCTGGACCGGAGCAAAGACATTACTACCCCAGACCCAAGCGGTACGGTAAATTCCTCTCTCTACCCCCACCACTGAAAATTTGCAAAGCGTGTATACACCCCAGTTAATAAGTATACCGTCGAACATCCAAAATTCACAGTCGACTCGAAATTTGACCGAGCAGGACAACCAAGTGAACTACTCTGCCATCGAGTTCAGACGTCACCTACATTTTAAACCAAGTGTTAACCCTTAGCTTCGCAGACTGTTACAAAATCTTACACTCGTGCTAGTCATACTATGTGCTTTGAAAGGTGAAAAAAAACCAGCTGCTGTTTGAAAATGGCCGAGGAAAACGCACCTGCCAAGCGCGATGGGGAAAACGAGCCTCCCCCGCTCGATTGGGCGCATGCCCTGGGCCATGTGATGGACATAGTATGCAAACATACTAATGCATTCGATTTACCCAATGTGGGCAGTACGTGTAGGTAAGTGATTAATTACAATAATTAAATAATTTTTTCATTAAAAAATAATGTGCAAAAAAAATTCGTATACAAAATTAAAATGTACAAAAATTATGTGCGCGATTCTTCTATGCACTAAACATTCTTTGCCAATGCTACGCAGTTTTGAATACGGATAAATAATTAATCGAGTGTAATTGGAATCCCATTGAGTCCGATTAATGCGATTGGTGTTTAATTTATTTTAATCAATTTTGATATAAAACATCATTTTTAATCCAGCATTATCGGATAAAAATTTCAGATTTAAAATGTTTCTTTTATTCTTTTATACCACTCCGGAATTTTGTCTACGGCCTTGTTTTGATCTTGCTAAAATGACTAATTTCATTTTAGTTCGTGGCGATATGCAGTAGAACGCGAGAAAAGGATAAGGCCTTGTATCCAGAGGTTGCGGTTACCTTACGAGACGGGCAATTTGAAGGACCAGATGGACGCGATTCCCGTCGTATCGATTTTTTTTTATGACGCCCACTTGGAAAAAAAGTTAAATATACCGGAAGGACGAGAAGCCTCACGGAGATACGATGCAATGTCGAATGGCCTTGAAGAACAGCGTGAGTAAAAATTACTATTATTGCTATTGATGACTAAATATAAAAGAGTGAAGTTCACGTCGAAAGAGTGGATTCGCTTACTCTACGTAACAATGCGTTCACTTTTTCGAAAAGTGAACGATTTTTAACGTTAAAGGAGTGAATATTCACTCTTTTATATTTAGAGGGTACTATTTCTCTTGTACACTTCTATATTTTTGTACGTATTCTTTTTTATGCGATAAATAATTGGTGAACGATGTTTACAGTATTAGAAGAGTTCACAAAGCAGTTGCCGAACAAGTCGGTAGTATTAATGGTGGAGAAATTCCTTACTTCGGAGGAGGTAGACGTCCGAGATCCGCCGTTACATTGCGAAATCCCGCCACGCAATTATGACATGCTTGGCGTCTTCTTTTCAACCGTGTACGATCGGATTAAAATCGACGTTTCTTCGATTTCGGAGGCGGAGCTCTACAAAGTGTATGGACATCCCCCTTACCGAATTGCGGTACTAGATCGCGTTCATGAGGAACTAGGTTTCAACACTCGCGGAGAGATCGACTGCGCTATCATATTGATTATCAGCTGGCAAGACTACTATTATGCTGCCACTATCATCAGAAGACTCTTTGATGGGTAATTTATTAAGTTAAATATTTTAGAAAAAATGTTTGTAAAATCAATCAAGTTAAGGAGGCTTATGCGAGCTAAATCTCTTGCACTTCGATGTAAATTTACAATATGTTGCCGCCTATATCGAAGAAAAACACAGTTAAAAAAAGCCTATTTTAATTTGCTATTTTTGAAGCACTAGAAAAAAAGTAAACTCTTCCAGAAGTTCGTATGACACTCTAACTTTATCAGGTTTTGGAAGAGTTTACTTAACTCTACTGCATTAAACATAGCAAATTAAAATAGGCCTTTTTTGAACTGCAGTAAAGTTATTTTTGTCGTTAAAATATATTAAACCTACTCGAATATCAATATTAATAATTAATCACGTTATTCACTACAGGGTCAGAGAGAAATGCAAAAATATAACATTCGGCTGCATAATCGCAGCGAAGCAAGTGGCGAGCAATAGCAAGGGCGAGCTTAGAGATGGTAACAATCAAATCATCACGTTTTTGAGGATCAGCGGCCCGCTGGTTGAGACCTGGAGCGTTTTCATAGACTGCCGCGCCTCGCGAGAGGTGATCGACCGCAGGCTTAAGGAACTGAAGGATCAGGTGAGGCCCAAGCGCCAATACACCGGGCTGCTGTACATGATCAACTGCATAGAACCGGGATGCACTCACGTCGAGCACCCATGCGGCAACAGCCACGAGATGATGCGCAACTTAAAACGCCTCTTTCCGTTAATTCCGTTCACCGGAAGCTTCTTAGACTGCTACCCACCCGTCGATAGGTATCGAGAAGAGGTGCACGAAAAGTGTTTGTTTAGCACCGGTAAGAAAAAAAAAGTATTTTTCGCTTTGTTGTTTGCGATAGAAGAAAACTGAATTAGGGGAAAGCGTGTTTGCAAAATATGTTTCATATGCTGTGACAAATATTTCTTACGTGTCATTGAAAATAAAGCATTTTACAACAATGTATAGTGATTACATGGTTTCAAAATGCTTTATTTTCAATGAAACTTGTTAAGAAATTTTTTTCTCGGCAAATCAGACATATTTAAGGTGATGGACCACTGTGCCCCGAAGGTGCACTTTGCCCCATGGCCCGCTATGCCCCGCTCTCCCCTATTCATTTCCAATGTAATGTCATGAAAATCGAACGATTTTCACTATAATATATATTTATGAAGTAGAATACCATGTTCTTATTAAATTTTTTAAATTACGATAACTCAATTTTATTATTTCTTTTCAGAATTTTTTTGGAGTATGCAATTGAGTGCATCAGTGGTCATCATAGGAGTTGATTGATAGTTGGATTGACTCCTTAGTTGTTTATATATGTCGGCTACATAATCACATCATAATCATCATCATTATCTCATTCTCACTAGAACAAGTTACGTCGAATTAATATCTAATTATTAAATATTTTATTACCATAAAATTAAAAGTGCAACTGTAATATTTAATTTAAGCGAAATTATTTGAATAAGTTAAATAAAAGTCGTAAATTACCTATAAAATCTAGTGTGTAAACAATATTTGTAGTACCATGTAACGTATTTGATCTGATTAGAGTTTTTTCTGTAAAAATTAATTATTTTCTTTCCATTTATTTGTATTTCTTACAATCGCCAAAAAAGAAGCCAAAGGAGCGCAACAATAATTCGAGTGCTCTTGTTAACAAAATGCCCACCGTACAATGATCCAATTCAAATGCGAACGAGCAACCCCTCGATCCAGAAAACCTCGGCTCCGCAACACAGCCGTAAAAGCCCGCTCCACGCCGAGCCGAGCGAAAAAAGCTCTCCCGGTGTTCGATAGCCGGCGGAATCGCCTCGACAACACGGCGGCCGAGACGACATCCGGCCGAGCGAACGCGATCTCCACCCCTCGGCTCCTCGCAGCCTTCTCCTCGCGCAAAATTCTCCTCTTACGCGTCGTCGGCGGAGAGACACGCTCGGGATTTACGAGGCCGTCCTCCGGAAGCCGCCCCATTATTTTCCCCGGAAAGGATCGCCGAACGGACCTCGGCCGCCGAGAATAACCCGAGAAAAAACTTCGCCGGCCAGGGCGAAGTCGAGAAGAAAGTCGAGGAAAAAATAGGGGTAACGTCCCGAAGAGGATACACGGGCACCGGGTACACAGTCTGCGCGGGCGCCTCGTTAAGCGAAATCCTCGCGGCGCGTGCACACACGCAGCCGCCCCCGCCGGAGTTCGGCGCGCCGCGCCCCTCTCCCGCGTCTGCTCTCTGGCGGCGGCGGCGGCGGCGGCAACCCCGTGCGCACACCCTTATTAAACGAGTAGCGCAGCCGAGGTATCAGTCGGCAGCTGGCCTCCCGCGAGCGACGTCACTCCGCTGCAGAGGCTAGCGCAACCGCGGGGCGTGTGAGAGCGATCCGAGAGCGCCGGTGCGCGCGCTCACCCTCCGCAGTCCAGTGGGTACGGTGCGGACGTTCCTCTTGCGTTTTTAAATTTTTTCACGAAAAGTTGGAGACACCGAGGCGTCCGCAGGATAAGACGCAGGAGTGCGAACTTTCAGCGCAGGGAGAGCGAGTTTACGCGGCTCCAGATAATACGCCGGGTTTTGTCTTAAATGCGGTAATTATCTAAATGATTTTTCTAAAAGTTTCAATTCACATTCTTCTTTTTCTTTACATTTTTTTTACCTTGCGAATGAGACGCTAATTAGAGATTTTGTCGAAGTTTTTTGGCGAGCTTCCCGCGGCAGTGGTTGAATTATGGTTTAATTAAAAAGAAAAAGCGCGTACACCCAGACGCCGGCGGGGAGCGCGAAGACGTGTCGCAGGGGTGGCTCAGCGGCGGCGGCGGCAGCAGCTGGCCACTCCCTTACGTATACACCCACACCTATACGCACGCACTTCGACACTGCGCGGCCGACCTCAAAACTCGTTCTCGCCGTAGTCTCCCGACCCCCACCCCCGCCTTCAATTCGCGATGGGAGAAAAGGAAAAAGTGCGCCCCGGGGGGGATCTCGACGGGCGCGAGGCTCCGCGGGACAGCTGATCCGCCGCGACAGGATGATTAATGCCGCGGCTAATGCGCGCGAACTGGCCCGTCTCGCCTCCTTTTTTCGCTCGGCTCTCGAGATGGAAGCTCGCGCGGGGTTTGAGCCACCCGCGAGATTCGCTCTGACGGCGGAAAGCCAGTTCCGCGCCGGATGAGGGGGGGACTTCGATCGCCGACGAATATGCAGCGCCGGATTTCTTTGAGGGAGACTCGCAGGATTTGCCGCATTCCGCCGCGACGTCGAATCTTCGCTCGGATCTATTTATTCAATTACTTTGCGCGCGGCGCGGGCGTGCGTTTGGAGAGGAAATTATTGAGGCGGAAGAGCTGCACTCGGCGAGACGTACCTTTCGATGCAAATGATGTTTTATAAGGATGGAGTGCTCCGTTCTGCGTTGCGCTCAGTTTTTACTGAAAATTGTGTCAATATTGTTGCGCAAGATTCTAAGATTCGCTAGGATGCAGGGTAATATTGCGGAAGGAATGTGAATTTTCATTTTGTTTAGTACTATGCAGTTGATTATGTTAGGAAAACTAAATTTTAGAAAACATTGCAGTTGCTGCCTGGATGTCTTTATAATTTAACCGTCATGGTAATGCTGTTTAAAACGTACAACACTTTACTGAAAAGTTAATCTTTTAATTATGTATAAATACGCTTCTTTCCTGATAAAAAAATAATATTTATAATCTTTGCAACAATATTGAACAAGATACATTAATATCCACATCTTTTTCGATAAGTTTGTGAAGAGTTTAAATATGAAAAATCAAACTTAAGAAAAAATCGACTTAACGTCTGAATGTCGATGTTGTGCACAAGTTTTACCCAAAATTAATTTTTCAATATTTGATTTATTAATTATTCTTTATTATTATTGATTAAAAAAAATATGATTTCACATTGATATAAAGCCACTTATTTAAACGAAGTTTGTGATTACGCGGAAAGAATAGCCCCTCTAAGATTCGTTCTAACTAATCATTTGTCCCCCAATCTCAGATTCCACTGGTCTACAATGCAACTTTCGCCGACGAGTCATCGGCTCGGGTAAGGACTCGGAACGAAATTGGTATTACCGCGTCATACCCACCCCCATTACTAGTTTATTAGGTACGTAAGGAAACCCAAGTATTTATTCTTCCGATTATACTCCGCACGGCGGCTTTACGACGCAATGAAAACCAGTGTAATTCCATTTTAGTGCGCCGCAATTTTCAATCGACTATGTGCAGCCTCGATATTGATTTTATTTATCAACGGCGCGTTTCGCTCAATGGAATACTAAAGAGATCGCTTTAAAACAAAATTGAAAACGCGGCGCTCGCCCCTTCCGACGATAACCGAGTTGCATCGGTCACTCCCCGCGCATCGCCAACGAGCGTCCCCGACGTTCCCCTTACTATTTTTTTTTTCAAAATTTGTTTCCCCCGCCTCAACGGCGAATCGATCATTAGCTCCATTCAGCAATAGCATAGCATCGACGCCGCGCCCCTCCGGCCGATTTAAATATTCCTCGGAGGACGAGTTGCAAAGCGGCCCGTCGAGTTCCCCGACGAAATTACCATCAATCGCTCCATTCAGCCGTCCGCCGTCAGAAACGCGTTGACCTCGAGCGGAAAAATACGTATCCCGGTCGCCGACCGCCGAGAGGGAAAAAAGAGGGGTGCGCGCGCCGTCCGGGGGGGAAAAATCGGACGCGGACTTTTGTTTCGCTCGGGGGAGACGCGCGCGCAAAAAAAAAAGACGTCGGCGGCGCCAGGTTTTACGAGATTACTACCCCCCTACGGCTTTACGGGACTTTTATGTTAATAGGCGAACTCTCGGCTGGAGAGCGAATCCCCGGCGGCCGCGCAAACGAGTCGCGCGCATTATACGCCGGCGACGCGTGTATAACTCATTTCCCCGACACGGCGAAATTCCGTCAGGGCCGCGCGCGCCCGGTATAATCGTTTGACGCATGCTTTTAACCTTGTCCATCCCCCGCCGAGGGCATCCTCCCCCGCGCGCTCATATCGCCGTAATAGCGGTGCACGCGGCGGCTGATGTACGACTCGGCCGCGCATTTGCTCTCCTTAGGCGAGCGGCGGCGCTCGGGAAGTTGCTTTGAATTCATGGGGCATATTATCGCGCTGGAGTCTTATTTTACGCGATGCCGATAGAAGTTGCGCTTTTTAATATTGCTGCGTAGAGTTTGTTAAAAGTTTGGGTTGGTGGTAAAGTTGGGACGCAAAATTAATTAAATAATTTTTCATTATTTATTACTCTTGACGGCTATTTAGTCGTGTAGCAACTTTTAAGAGGAAATTTAATTTCTAAACTAAATTAATTTATCTGAAATCATTTATAACAAAACAAGTATACTCATTATCTGTCGTAACTTTATAATATGTTTGTCTATCGGATTATGAATAAAATACAGACAATAAAAAGTTTCCAAATTTTTTATACTGTCTGGAAATTTATTAAACTAAATTAAATCAAAATGTTACGTCCTCGATAATTATCAATAAAACGCATTTCTCAGTAAGAGCTGTATTTGTAATATGTCTGTTTTCCACAGCTTTAATTCTTCAAAGGAATTAGAATGTCAGTGGTTACCATATTATGCATCATGTACGCTTTATATCTGTATAGAACAAACCACAATTCACAGGACTGTGGACTTTAATATGAGCACTGATAGAGGAAGTTTGAAGTGTTGTTTATAAAATTTTTCAAACTCACTATTTTAGGACTGTACAATCAATTAGCAACTAAAACAATAGGCAATTTAAGGCAATCGAGAGATAAGTAACGCCTTATTAAGAAGTCAATTTTACTGAACTATGATGAATTTATCTCTGTACGTTAAAATCGCATGCTAAAATTTATTATTACAAGGCTTACGATGTCCTTACGGATAATATAAAGAAGTTGATTCTAATAGTACATTGACAACTACAAACTGCATTAGCAAGTTTTCTTAAGTGGTTTACCTGTAGTTCCAAGTCAGCAATTGTCAATTCACTAGTTCATGAATAGTTCATCAGTATAGTTCTGTAAACAGTTTTTTCAGTGCAAACTATATTTTCAATAAAAAGCCAGTAAATAATATAGAAAACAATCTCCACTTCTTCACCCAACTGCACCAGCCCCTCGAAATTGGCCCAGGCTTTTTAATTCGTAACTCCCCGAACAATGAGTCGCTTATCTATTATCCAGCCGTAGATCTCGGCGTCGGCATACCCCGCGGCAAATCGAGTGGACTTTTCGCCCGTCAGCTCCCGGCGCCCCGTCGAAGCAATTATCCGGGACTCGAAATCGACGCGCTCGAAAGTATACAGGAGGAAGACGGGCGGGGCGCGCGACCGGCGTGTAAATTCAATTACCGAGCGCGAGGACTGAAATTATCGTCGCGCGCGGCGCCCTCGCGAGGCACGTACAATGGCTCTCTCCGGGTGAAATTCCCCCGTCGCGCTCTATACGGTGCGAGGAGACGCCAAAGGAGCCGGAGGAGGCGGAAGGGGGCGAGGAGGGCGAAAGTTTCCGTCGGAGCCCGCGCGCCAGGTGCCACGCCTTTGTGCAGCGCGCCGCCCGAAAAAGCGATATCGCTCGATCCGTTTGCTTAGGACGCCGATGCGCCGCCGGGATGCATCGCGCGCGAGTTGGGGATTTGTTTTCCTCGGCTTTATTGCGCATGCAAATGAATATACTTTGATTTGAATTTCCTTTCTGTTCGGCTGTCTTTTTTTTTTATTTTTTAAATCTGTTAAGAGACTCGCTGGGATAAATCACGGGGAATGACGGTTTGACGTCGATGATTTATGCGGAATGCAAAGTTTGTACATAAAATTAAACTTCTTTGCGATGCGTCTTACTGATAGGGGCATACTTTACACCTGGTAATAGGGAGATTTATGTGAAATTCAAAGTGTCATCAATTTAGTTATTCAAATTTATATCTCACGCTTGATAATCACAATTAAATTTCGTTTCTTACGGGAATACAAAGGAACCTCGAACTTATCTCTGTGATAAGATCCACGATGATTTATTATACTGTGACTGAATGTGATCTCCTTTAGTTCCTTTCTATTTTATCTATAAAAATAGAAGTTACAATCATACATTAAATAAATAAAAGAAGGAATCAAAATACGAAGTTATTCTATTTTTTGAATAAATAAATGAATTTATTTATTTTTTTATTTGATCATCAATAAATTCTGAACATCTCATCGTAATTATTGATTTTACATCTTGGTTAGTAAAAGAGTACGATGTTTTGGGGTGATGAAAAAATTTCAAATATGATAAACCCAAACGAATTTTAATAAATTGAATAATGATTTATTAAAAAAATCTCGACGACTCGGCAATATTGCGAGAATGCCTTCCGGTCCAATATAAAATTCGTATTATAAATTCAACAGCACATTACATTATTAATTTGTAACTTACCGTTAAACGTAACCAATAATGTAATCTCATATTGCTGCCGAAACATCGACGCTCCATGGTTTTATACGCTCGATTATCAAGGGAACAATTTATAAATTATAAAATAACGATTTTCCCTCAACCTTGATGTTAGCCTGGTAGAACGTTCAATATACGCTACTTCGAAAATTTCAAATACATTTATTTAATACAAGGTATTTTTAATTACTATTTCAAGTTAACATCGAGAAACCACAATAATTAGTCAAATTTCCACTAATTTTAGTGGGTTTTCGCTAATTCAACATTAAAGAACAAACTATACCAATATAATACTAAAAGCTATAAAAACATCAATTTTTACCTAAGATAATTTCACCGCATATCGAATAAAGAAGATCTGTTTTGCATCGATTCGTCCTTAATTCGAAGCACGGAATCCCCGCACAGCAGATCCCCGCTAAAAATCCCATTACCTCCGCGCCGTTGTCACGCCGTTAAAAATTCCGCGATAAATCGTAGGCACTTTCGCCGAGGGAGCAAGTGGCCGCCTTTATTCGGGCAGTTAAAGTCCGCGCTTCGCATGCGGCCGCATGCGCGCGCCCCCTCCCCCCCCCGGGGGAGATAATAACGGGCATCGACGGGGCGATTCGCTCTCGGAAAACGCGAGGTGCGTGCGGCAGCCGGGATTCCGGCGCTATTCCGGTCGCCGAGTCCGCAAGGATTTTGGCGAATCCCGCGGAGCGATCGATCGACGCCCGCGCCCATTCCGGGCCGCTCCGTGGGATTATCGCGGCCGGACGGCGCGCGTCCCGCCCGAGATTTCGACGACTCCGCCGGGGGCACGTATTCGCGGCGCGCGAATGCCTCGCCGTTGCGATGGGAAACTTGTTTTATGAATTTTAATCAGCCGGCAGGAGTGGGCGGCCCTGCGGACGGGGACGGGCGTAAAGCGAAGCGCGCCGGCGGTGAAAGTGCACCGGCTGACTTAATTCGGACCTATACTACTTTGACGTTTAGCGAGGCTTTTTATTGCGGCGCAAACGGGGTTAGTTACTGCGGAATGGAGTTGTGTTTCATTAGGAAGTCTAGTGGGTAATGCGATTATTTGGTAATGTACACACTTCGAAATATTGTTAAATAAATTTTTAATAGTTAGTTACCGTACTTCTAAAAAGCTGATTATCCCGCAAGAAATTTCCACGTTGAAGTTTCGAACGGGGGAACACGGATTATTCCAAAAGTTCTTGTTGTAATTTCTAATTATTCGGAGAAGTGAAATTTGCATACCTAAATCGTGCAATAGTTGAAGATACTAAAATCGATTGTATAAGATATTTTGAGTGGTACCCAAAAAAGTAGGGGAACAGAATTCAAATAGTTTTCATTTTAATAATTCGATTTACATTGTTAAAAGTTATACAAAATGATTCATTATCATTCAAAATTCAATAAAAAAAATGAGATTTATTAAGGTTCGTGATAAAATTACTACGTGTATCGAGTTTCTTAATTGAATATACACTAGCAGTACGCCTTTAGTTTCGACTAGGTGTCAAACTCTTTTGAAAGCTCGGGCGCTTTCATCGAACCGAAAACTCAATTACACGAATAAATTTATTTCAGCAGCATTTAAATGAAATGTTATTTTACACAAAATGCAATAAAGCAAAGGGCAGAAATGTTATTACTTCTGGAACGTTACTTACCCGACAGAATATTTCCCGCTATAAAGTTTACTCGCGGGGTGCAAAATAATTTAAAGTTGAACATTTGAATACGCATTAATTGCACGTACATCACGAACAATGCAGGTGATAAAGAAATTGTATTCGAGCAAGTGTAAAATAAATCGTATTAATATAAATAAATCAAAATGTATGTATGCTGCATGTGAATTGTTTAATTAACATAATGAAATTCGTGCATAAATGTAAACTCTCAATTATTAAAGTAATTAAAGGAAAAATGATAATAAATTGCCTTTAAAAATAAGACTAAATTATAATTTATTATTTAGCTTTTTAAAACTTCATTTTATGAAAGAAATATAATAATTTATGTTCAAATGTCATTTAGTTAATTAATTTAAAAGTACAATTAGCTGCAGTACCATTAGGTAAATCTGTAAAAGTTCATATTTAATTTTAATTACACTCTCAGTGTTCATTTAATTAAAAGCAGATTTTGCAGTTTCTTTAATATTCGGGTCAGCAACTTTATGAATCAACTATGAATTTATGAAGTCGTAAAATTTTTTACTGCCCGATGTAAACCCACCGCCGAGAAGTATTATTACATTAAAATTAAAATCTTCCGCATCGCGAAGATGTATATACTTAGCTGACTTTTAATACCGAGGTACACACTTTTCATTGCGTGTGAAAAATCTCGCGGAATTTTTAGATCCGGACAGACGGAATAAAGTAAACGAGTAGTGGCGCGCATGCAAAATTAAAATTGGATTTTCACTCGGAGATACAAGCGATAAGAATCAATGCGTATGCGGTACGAAACGCATTTGAATGTTCTCAACCAGTAAAATACATTCGAAGTAAAATGTAGAACCGAGCATTATAGTGCGGAGGAATTTATTCTATCTACTTTTTCCTTTTATACGCTTTTAGTAAAATTTATTCATTTTAGCGTATTAATCTTTTCTCCTGAAAAAGTGATAAAGACGTTAAAGGTGCAGTAATAAGATTTTAAAGTGCTCAATCTCAACTTTTTTTATTTTTTTATCGGATTTTACTTTACGCTCATGTAATTACCATGTTAACTTTATGCGTAATAATATAAAATGTGTTCTAAACGCCTAAAAGATGCTTTTTTTCCAAGATTCTCCTTTTCAATTAACATTTTTATCTTAAAATAAAGTTGGTTTATTAACTTCACTTTTTTACGATCTTATGAAGTAGTTTCATTGTCAATAACATGGCATCTTTCACAAATTCAATGAAAAAAATAATACGTTATTTAGTAACAATATAAGAGAATCAAGCAGATTTATTCAAAGTCTTTTTTTTTAGGTTGCAATATACGAAATCCCTTGAGTTTGAATTACAGTGCCGTAGCAAATTCCACACAGGACTATAACACTGCCACTCCCACGACAAAAAATGAGAACCAAAGCAAGCGTTTTTATCATCTTCTACGACTTTTACGTATCCATTTTAATGGCGTGGGATTTATGTAAAGTGCGGCATTCGGTGCAGTCGAATTCCGCGTTGCCTTCGAAGTTACGAGATCGCGTAAAAAGTGAACTAGAAAATCTAGCGTCCGGAAAATTTTTTAAGCCTCTGTCGCAGACAGACCCCTTTCACACGTTACAGAGTAGGATTTATATTTTATTTTGAAAAATTAAAATCTCTCTTTCAAAAGGGTATCCAAAAAGCATCGCTATATACCAAAATTTAACGAGAAGCTTATAATTTCGGACAGAAATGGGTTATAATAATTTTCGAAAAGCATAATTCGCTTCAATTTTCACGTGTACACGTGAAATGAAATTTTGTGACGAGAAAGTGCCTCTCTCACTGTAATGTAGGTCACGTAAAATCGAAGGAAAAAAGTCACACCCCCAAATCGTACATAGAAATCATTATTTATACCTCATAACAAATTATACTTGAAAATTAAATACATTTCCTCTCGTGAAAAATCTTAACCAGCAGCTCCCTCGAAAACAGCAATTAGCCCGCGCAACAGCGCCTCGTCGATCAATCGCTCGAGATCCTCCGATAACAGCTCGAGTAACCCTCGAGTAACCCCCGAGAGCTCGGCGATACTTCCGCTTATAAATATTCAGCGGCCGCGAAAGCGGGGCCGAGGATGCTTCGCTCGCTAAGCGAATAATGAAAAATTAATCGGCCCTCTCGCCTCGCTTTCGCGGCGCGAAAAAAAAACAGGTGGCTCCATCGAGGTGTGGCTGCGAAGGCGATACTCGAATGCGGGGGCGGCGGGGAGCGCGCGGGGGACGCCGGAGGCACAAAAGCTTTTTGCGGCGTATAAAGCCAACGGCTCTCCACGGGAGAGAGGCTTGCGGGCGCTCGTTTTTATTTTTTCGCCCTTTTTTTGTTGCAGGTGACACAGCGTGACGACGACGACGACGACGACGACGAAAGGAAGCCCGCATCAGCAGAACAATGCCGGTCGGCGGTCGCGTTGCCGGTAAAGGGGGTGGCGTTTACAGCTCCTCGCACAATGGTATTGAAAACATCAACTCTCTCTCTTTCTACCTCTATTCTATATCTATCTCCCGCGCACTGTCTATTTCTTTCTATCTACCTAGGTGGGCGATTCTCTGGAAAAGCGCAATATTTTTTGTATACACACCTTAGTAGTTAAAACATAAGGAATAAAAACACGTTTCAATTTACTGCCGAAAACTAGCACATTTCGGGCTCTCTGCGAAGACTTACATTTCATGGATTCCTACCAAGAAAAGCACATTTCGTAGGATTTCCACGTAAAAAGCACATTTTAGTGAGATATAGTCGTATCTACTCTACTTGCCAGACTACCGCAAACCTTTCCCCTTAATTCTAATAAATTATCTATCTACCTAAAAAACGACCAATTTCACAGGATCACACGAAAAAGCGGATAAACATCCAAATGTGCTTTAAATACAAAAATCTGAAATAAGAGCTTTTTTCCGTGGTAAATTTGAATTACGTTAAAAAAAACTGAAATATCCTGTTTCAAAAGATTCAATTCTACCAAAAAAAAATTCTTAAACTTAAACCAAATAAAACATCCACGTATTTTACAAAAAAAAATACTGCACATTTTCCCGAGAATCGACTACATCTCCGTGTCTCTGTGTCTCCCCTCTGTGGTTCACGTAAAAGCGCGAGTGTATCCAGCCGCACAATTTTTTATTGTACACCCGGGCGCGAGGCGCGGACTCGGCCGACGCGCGCCCACACAAGCGCACGTGGGTGTGGTGCGAGGATCGGCGCACGTGCACCTGGCAGTCTCGGAAGTTTCGGGGGGGCTTTGTTCCGGCGCGAGACGCCTGTGCGCGACGAGCCGGGGGGAAAATATTTCGACGGTATAACTTTTTATTGGACGGCGAGCCGACGGCGCTCGTATTGGTTACGCGCGACGCCGCGACTTTTCGACTTGTTTGCCAATGCGAAAGTTTCGGCGCGATCGACGGGTGCCACGCGGCTTTCCTCCTCCCTTTTTTTTCGTTTGCTTATTTAAATGGCCCGATGTTATACTACGCTTTTTATTCGACGAAATGAATATCCAGTCGTGGCGTTGCACTCGTAAGAATAACGAGATTATTCCGGAAAATTATACGTATAAATATACCTACAGGTATAGATAGATGCGTTGTATATTGGACGGTGAAAATGATCAAAGTGTCGCGGGTGTTTTAGATGCGAATTCGAGGCGCGCGCGATGCGAAGCCGAAAATTATAGCTCAAATTGCGGACTATTGCGGTGGCTGCATCGTGTGTACACCGAATTACGATTCCGAGGCTGCCTCGCGCACCGCGCGCGCTTTTGCCAGTCTAAATGCTCGTTTCGCGAGTGTGGCATTTTCTTTGTATCTATATATCCCCCCATTTATTCGTCTACGTATGTTTAGCATTTGAAGCATGGATCGATTATTGCAAGTCGCGCGCGCGTACAATTTTCGAGTCGGTGAAAACTGATAAGACAAGTCGCTCGAAGTGCACGTCATCGGGAGGGTTTCCTCCGAGGGAATGAAAATTCACCTCGTCTTCCAGCGAGTTTTGTAATATCGAGAATAATGGTGAAGGCCACGCTCGAGTTATTGCAGAAATTAAAGTGGATAGAAAGTTTTATTAAAAATTGTATCGGCGCGAGAGTACGGGGCGCAACATTCAAATGAACCCCCCGTCTTCGGAAATAAAGGGGTGGTTGAAAAATGTAAATTTAAAACCTTTGATCCTTTATTGTTTTTATTACGGTACCTTTTTACTTCCTCGCGCCGTAAAATAAACTCTGAAAAGAATACCTCTGGCGTAAGTATTTAAGATCAGTCGAGTGCTTGTTATATATTTTATATTTACCGAGCTTTCAAGTGAATTACGTTCATTCTTTTTGTATTTTAAGACAAAATAATTAATCTTAAATTCCTTTACTCTGCTTATTCAATGATTTAAACAATTTGTTTAGAAAATCTTTTAATGAAAAAGTTAAAGATGTATGTCATCAAATCTCTTCATTGTTTTTGTATTTTAAATCAAATTAAAATCTTAAATTCCTGTACTCTGCTTATTCAGTTATTTAAGCAATTTATTTAGAAAATCTTTTAATGAAAAACTTAAAGAGGTATTTAATCAAATATCTACCGTAGTAAAAAAAAAATAATTAATACTTTCAAAATGATACACGTTATAATAGAAATGCAAAATCAATAATACATTATGAAAAATTTTCGATAAAACCGTCATTTAAACAGTTCTTCCCAAATTAATCGAATCTACTTTCGCAGTGATAACCGAAAATGGTTGTATATTCGAGGCTGACGGGGTGGACCGCCGAGGGTATAATTAGAATGAAAACTGGATTAACGCCGAATGGCGCGGGCGGTGGCTCGCGTTGAGGGGGCCATTTTCCGCGGCGTCAACTCATTTACATAAACATAAATACGTGAATTTTAATCGAGTGTACCCCTCGTGTAAATTGCATGAGGCGGGCGCGCGCGCCGATGGCGTGCACCGCTCTCCGCGCTGCAAAATAAAAATTCCCTCTCGTAAATCCGACGCGCGTCGCGGTCGATCCTTAATTAACCGCGCGCGATTACACCCGGAAAATCGATAAGAACAGTCTCGAGGTCTCGACTCGGCACCGCGAATCGCGCCCAATTGGCCGTAATTAATCCGGGGGGCCTTCGTTATGCCACTCGGCGGGAGTAGCTTCGAGCGGCGGAGAATAAAGCCCTCTCGGCCAGTCGGTCGTGCAGGCACTCGATTGGCGAGGACTTCCGTCGTTATAGCGCGGGGGTGAACGAGGCGCGCGGCCTCGATTCACCCGCGCGCGGGGGACACATCGCGCGTCGGACTTTCGCGCGCAGAGCCTACTTTTCAGCGCTTGGTTTAGCGCGTTTTCCTCGCAATTTACGCTCAATCAGATGTTTGGAGGATGGGCAAACAGATCCCATGCTTATTTGCAATTATCTGACCAAGTTCTGTGAGTCTAACTTTTGTTTTAGTCATTTTGCGAGTGACATTCGATTGCACTGATTACAAGAAAACATTAATTTTTGCAACGATTACGTGAGTTTTTTTATAATCAATAATAAGGCGCAACACAAAAAAAGAATCGAAAATCTAATTACCGACTACTCATATACGAATTGCAAGTGCTGTTGGTACTGATATTTCATTTGAGAATCATAATAATTAAAAAGCGATTGCAAAGCCACTTATTTAACTGCGGTTTGCGATTATACACCGAATGAATAATCCCTCGATTTAGTCTATTTATTTTCTGTGTAGATATTTGCGTGTTTACTTTAGGTACTTGAGCGAATTTCGAAATGTATTCAATGTCCCGGGACAAATGTTTCCAAGTATTTTGAATAAAAAATGTAAAGTTAGTAATTATTTAATTATTTAAAAAAAACACCGTATAATCATCGAAAAACATAAAAATTTTATTGGCTATTTGGAACCGTTTTACAATAGGTAGTAACGCACGCCCTGTTGAATATTCATTAAATGAACTGCTGTGGACATAATTAACTAATGTAATATTCTGACTTTACCGACCAGTACTACAATTAAGCCCTTAGTACTCATGACTTCATAATTAGCCTAATAAATAATTTTTAAGCCACTAATACTCAAGGAGTAAACATTTTTACAATATTGTGCAACCTTCCCTCTTTAAAACATTTCGAAACATTCCAATTTGTCTTGAAACCCTCGATATACTTCGAAAGGCGTCCCTCATTTATTTAATCCGTCATAAAAGTCATAAAGCTAAATTTAGTTTACTATATAAATTTAACTCCGATGTGCATACCTAAATATCTGTTGTTGTGCATATAAATCAATGTTTGAATGATTTATGATAAATCGTAAATATCGCTGTTCTCCTCGTAACTCTTGGATGTCATGTTTTTTGTGTACACCCGTAGAAGACAGCATGTTTTATGTAAAGATCAATCGTAGCGAGCGTAAGGCATAAATCACAGGAATAGAATACGACGCGCAGTCTCCGATGAGCGGGAAGCGCCATGAAATCAGCCTCCCCTCGAAATTCATTAAAAGCAGCTCCTTTGCCGCTGTATCCTCCCCCCGCCCCTCGAAGAGAAAATTGAAAAGAAAATAGAGAAGCCGCGCGCGCGGCGCAGTGGGAAAAAGAAAGTGCCGGGGAGTTTACTTCGCGCGGTCCTCGAGATGCCCCGCGCCACTCCCACCCGCACCCGCGGAGAAAATTGCGCGCGCCGAAAGGAGGTCGGGGGAAAAATCTCGCGGAGGAGAGCAGCTCGTAACGCGAGCCCCGCCGATGCAGCGCGTGTATAGGTGTAGGTGTACACCAGGGTGTGCACGGGCCGCGGGTAACGCGAGGCCGGCGCAATCGTCCCGGCGTCTGGTGCAAGCTCTCAGCTCTCGCCTTTTGTCCCTTTTTGAAGGAGCGAGCGTCGCCCGTTGAATCCGACGCCGCACGTTGATTCCTGCGCGCGCCCCGCGAGGTGTGTGCATCACGCACCCCCGACGGCCCCACGGCCGCCGCCCCCGATCCTACTGCCTCCGCTCGGACCGGATTTGACAAGCTGACAGGTAGAGGTTTTTTCTGAAACCTTATTTCTTCTTTTTTTTAAAAAAGGAACTTTGACTTGACTGCAGGCGGAACGCATGGATCTGTAGGATCGCTTCTGGACACTGAATATACTCGATGCGGAAATACACTGTTTTTTTACACGCGACTGATGTACCTATATACGTTTAGAGGGCATGCTCGCTGTTCGGTAGTGCATGCGATGAATAGGAATGGCATCAGCTTTCAAATAATGGCATTGCCTTGTACCCTGACTTTTTTTTATTTTCAGTTGGTACTCTTACGTAATGATGTGAAAGATAAAAAAACAGATTCTACAGAAAATCTTTACTAAGATTGAAATGATTTTTTGTAATATTTTTACATTATTAACTTTCTCTGCTATGAGGATCAAAATTTAGGTTTACTTTTTGGTTTAACAAAAACATGTTTTTTACTCACAGCATTGAAGTACTAAAATAAAAAATATACAACTATACGAACACAAACGAATAAAGGGTAATTTGAGCACACTGGTTGCAGAAACTTTCGGTCTGGTGCAATTTTTTACGTAAAAAAGTGTTTTACATTCGTTACCATAAAAAAGCTTTGATAATATTGTACGTATCGTGGAAAACTCATATCCAGTTCGCGGAAATTAAGAATGGAGTATTCGATAAATTCCCAACATTATGTACTCGACAGCGAAAAACATCGAGCTCTCGCGTGCCCGAAGCAAAAATTTATTGCAAATATTTTACCGTTTCGCGCACGAACCGCGAAAAATAAAACGCGAACATCCCAAAACAAAGCCGGCGCAGCCGGGGAAAAAAATCGGATACCGCAGCGTAATGAAAAACAATTGCGGGCCCATCAGCGCGCAGCCTCGGCTTTTCAATCCGAGAGTAACCGAGCGCGCGCGAAATAATAGAAAAGCAGCACTCCCCGCGAATTAAGGATTCGAGTCACACGCACAGCAGACGAAGGCACCTCGATCGCCGATCGATCGGCCGCGTTCCTCCGGGCGGCCCGCGCTGACCGGTGGGAGGTGCACGTGCACCTTTTACGATTTATTATTACCGCTTCGAACGGCCGCATCAGCGAAAACAAGGCCGACTGGCGAAGGGTCCTAAATTCATCGTGAAATATTGACGAAGGTATACACGATCATCCCGGCGTATCGCAGTGACGCGCGTCCGTCGTAACGATGGCGGTTATCGTCGATGTATTTTTCATGTTCGTCCGTTTTTCGCCGTTGCGCGGCGACCGCTCGACATTTGGTTTATTCAGACGCGCGCGGCGCATAGCGATCGTTTCGACGCGCGGCTGTAACCCCCTTAACGCAATTATTCGTCCGGCATTGCGCTCGCGCTGTTTCATCAAGCTGATTATTTCGTAACGCGGATTGTCCGCGGCGTTCGGACGAAGAAATTCAACGCTCGGTTTTTGGCGTGATTTGCATTTGACAAATGGAAGAGGTGAAAATTCGACGAGAAAAAAAGAAAGCGGCTCGCGCGGATTCATGATTGTTAAATGATTCGTAAATATGTAAAATAATGCAAATGCCGCGCGCCTTTAATAAAAGATTTACCGGTGTAGACGCTATCCAAACGAGCGGCTATAAAACGTTGAAGAAACGAAATTTTTTACGCAACTCCGCCGGGACAGCCGTGCGGTAAACAAAAGGAGCATCGACGTCACGCTCGAGGAGAAAAATTTCGTCGAAATTACGCGGCGATATCCGACGGGAGAAATTGCCTGGGGGCGGCGAGGGAAAAAAACCGGCCGTATACCCTTTCCGCGCCTCGAGAGAAAGTATATAGAGATGAATCCGTCGGGCGAGAGGCCAATGAACTAAAGCTCGCGATATAAAGTGGAAAAGTCCGCCGCGGCGCGACGTTGATCGAACGAATTTCTATGAATTGTTATCGAAAAACGGGAAGCGGAGAAAGGAGCGGACAACAGACGGAAGTGGAAAGAAAGGCGGCCGGCGGATCGCTAACGCGCCTCCGGTATAACAGCCCGCAACCAGTGCAGCTTTGTTTTGTTTATCTGCCTTTTTTTTACACCGCGGGGATGAAAAAGAGGGGAGGAGGGAGAACACACAAAAGAAAAAAAGGAGGGAATTTGTAGGGAGGAAGAAAGCCGAGAATAAAACGAGCACACACTCGCGTAAAACAAAGACAATAGCTGCTGCAAATGGCAAACCATTAAGGTGGAGCTCTGCAGAGGGCATTTCACTGCTTTAGACACGCAGGATCAAGTTTTTTTAAATTGTCCAGAAATTGAATAAGTTTTATTGTTTTTTTCGAAGTGAAGATCTTTTCAAGTTCCACCTTAGTATAAAAAAATGTTACTCAACGAGGTCAGGTTTTGTTTACATAATTACAGATGCCAGAAAAAAATGACGTAAAAATAAATCAAGGCAAATTTAATTATTCCAACAGCTTTGACGTTTCTTTAGCGAATGTGATAACACCGACAGCGCGTTTGCTTCAACCTAACAAATTGTTCACACCGTGACGTTTACTTTACTCACTGATAAAAGCCTATACACGCGACGCCTTGAAAGGCCGCCTGCTTTCACTATACAGCAAAACTAGACGCAGCATCTTTTGGCAAATTCTGGCGGATCGATACCATGTACACGCTTTTGGAAGCTACTAAACCTTAACAAGAGTTTCCAGTAAGTAAAAAAAATGACGTTCCAATATAACGACGCCTTTAAATAAACAGGAAATTATTGGTCCTCTTTTTTTATTTCACCCGAACACTCTCCGCTTCATTTTTTAAAAAAATATATCAACGCCTCCCTCGTTTATTGAAATAAAGGATCATGAAATATTGCATTAAGCTCAAAGTTGACGTGATGCGATTTTTCAGAGCTTATCAAACAAAAATTTCTCGGAGCTTAGATCAAAGCTTTAGGCGGCGCTGTCACACGCAGATTACAATATTTCTCACTAAAATCACATTTCTGTGCTCTCAAAATGTTAGAGTGAAAATAGCACTCGATTCGAATGAAAACTGAGCCAATCGAACTTACGCTCAGTTTTTTCCGAAAAAAGTGATTGTTTTAATTTTTCGCTCTTCTACATTAAGAGCGAAATAAACCAGCCACTGTAATTCCAGTCTACACCGCTAAAGAAACGTCCAATTGGGAATTCGCATGAAAAAGTCCATTATATTCGTCTGGCTGAATATTGGAAAATAATCCACACCTATTTTTTCTTTTTTCAATTTAACGTTTATTAACAAAGATCGCACTTCAAAAGTACTATAACTTTATGACGTGAATTTTCGAAGTACGGTATCATTAATTTGATAAAAGAAAAAAGACGTACCGATAATTTTTTATAATCTATCAAACGTATTTAATGGAATAAAAAAAATTTCATGCAAATTTGCAAATAAACAAAAAAAAAATCACGCTAACGCACAAACGCCCCCACCTGACTTCGGGTGGGCACACCGACACGAGCGTCTCCTACATCACCTATCCATTTGCTTAATCGAGTTCCCGGATTCGTTCGCAGGTCGCGGCCAGAGCGGGGTGAACGAGACGATAATCTGGACGAGCGTGGGCATGGGCATCACCATCACCCTGCTGATCACGATCGCCCTGTGCTACATCGCCAGGGAGAAGTGCAAGAAGCGCCACGAGCCGTTCAGATGACGAATGTACCCGCCGCCGCAGTGGACGCTGCGCTACAACCCGCCCACGGGGATCGTCGTCAGCCCGACCCTCTCCTCCTCGGGCAGGCCCCGCGCCTACTACCTCACCATTTGAGGCGGCGCAGCGGCGGCGACCTTTTTCACCCCACCGGCGAAATCGAGCGTTTCAATTTGATCGAGCGCCGGCTTAACCGGCGAGCCGAGCGAGAGGGGATCTACGGTGCGTATACGGCTTTTGTTCGATCCGGCTGATTGTTACCTTCTTTTAGCGGAGCTCAATGCGGCGCTTCAAACGTTGCTAAGTGCGCTTTCGAGCTCGGTGAATGCGACCGCTGCGTCCGATTTCGTTCGATAATTTATTGTAAACCGTCGGGGTGAAATATTGAAATAATTTCGTTCGAGTGGAAAGGTTCATTTCGACGTGTATAGATTTAAACTTGATACGAACGAAAACAAGCAGCATCGCAATTAGCGGCGGCTAACGATGCGCCTCTCTCAAAAAAAAAAAAAAAACAGCGCGCTGCGAAACGAAAATCCAAATGTTCACATACACGAGTACCAGCGAGCAACGTCAATTTGCATCGCGGGGTTGAAAGCAAAAGTTGCACGAAGATCCCGCGGATGCGTGTAAATAACTATGATCGCCAGCGCTAATTATGTCCCCGCGTTATTAAAAGAAGCGAGCTCGAGCTGCAGTCCCGACGGGTGTCGCGCTCCACGAAGAGAAATCCCGCGAAAAAAGAAAAAATAACGAGAGCGAGTGTGACGCGCGGGTGTAACCCACCGGCGGATTCCCAACCACAGCGTATATAATGATGACGCAAGCGAGCTCAGTCGGCGGTCTTCTTTTTTTGGATATAGAGGAGGACGCGCGCCTGCAGCTGCTTAGCGTCCTTGCGGGCTTTGCGCGCGCGCGTTCCTTTACACAAACTGGAGGATTTAGGCGCGCCTCGCTTTCGCGTTTGACGTGAACTACAAAATAGCTTCAAAATATGCAGAATTATGTTTGCGATGGATATGCCGACCTGAATTTAAATTAAAACACCTACATTTTTAGAAAAACCAAAATTGAGTTTTTTATTGCTACGTATTCGCAAAAATGTGATGCATCTATTGGTGCAATGTATTCCGCGATAGAATCATTTAATTTATAAATAAAAGTCTATAAATTTTGAACGATAAGCGAACCTCACGCGGATCTGCGAATTTTCGCAGGAAAAATTAAGGATTTTTCTTTGACTCTGACATTATATAACATAAATCTGTCAGATATTGCTCCACCTTTAGTAAATGGTGCAACGCTAAAAATATTAATGTAATTAGCAAAAAATGTTATAAGGATTTTCTCATTTTCAGCTGGAATGCAGGTGTAGGTGTTTTAAATCATCAGAACGGCAGAGGTTATCGAACGCTTCATTTATAGCAGTCTGGAGGATTTAGTTCGCTCGATTTCGAGTTCGTGATATAACTCAAAATTCGATATAGGCACCCTCGAAATGCCATAAATTTCTCTGCCGCTCAATTTATACACAGATTCGAGTGTTCGAGAATCTATCATTTCGAGCTTTAATATATTGCATTTCGAGTTCTATCTTGCTAAAGATCCATCCGCAGTAAAAAAAGTCTACAGTACATTTTCTGTAGAAATGTCTACGGAAATATTTGCAAAGAAATTTCTGCAGCCTCTTTCCTACGAGTACAAATTAAACCTCCAGTCATTCGTTTAAATTTAATCGTTCGAGAATCTATCCGTTCGAACTCGATCTCAAAACTACGCGAATTAAAGGCTGCGCTCCGAAAAGAATCCCTCCGGTTCCTAATGATTTTCCTCGCGCGCGACGGTATAACCTCGGGGTCGAAGGCCGGGCAAGTACGGGTCGAAAAACGGGACGGGACGCTCCTTTCAAGCTCGACGCGGGGATAGACTCTTTTCCCGCGCGCGGGGACGCGGGGAGCGTTGATTATTTCGCCGCGTCGCGCGCTTCTTGCTCCGAACGGCGAGGCAAATGTCCGCTCCGATCGGCGCGGCTCGCGGGACGAGCGATTTATTTCGCGCCGCTGCCCATCCCGGCCGAGCGTGTAATTCTTTAATTCGAGACGCTTTGTTCGTCCGTTTGCGATTCAATCCGCCGACTCGATGCTTCCTCCTTTCGGTTTCGAGCGACGCTTAAGCGCCCGCCGCTTGTTTGCAAAACGTCGGTATTTAAATCCTTGGACTTTTGTAAATAAAATGTCTCTATGATACTCCATCAACTCTTCTATATCTTCCGAACGAATAAAAGTATAAAAGACACGATTAAAATGAATATGTATACATAAAATAAAGACGAAGGTCGATCATTAAAATAATCTGTAAGACATATAGGTATACAACGTCGACTTTAACGAAAACTGTGCATATTTCAGATTTCCGAAAATAACCATACTATTCATTTATACTTATAAAAAAACTGATTTAATTATACAATACTTTGGTTATTATATTAAATTTAAATGTAATATTACTAAATATTTCATTATCAATTTAAAGCGCAGAGCTTTTTTTTCGAAATTCCGTAATGTGTATAATCTTCGATAGAGGCGACGACACGATATTAACTATAACCGCAGCTGGAGTTAAAACAAGGACTCGATTGCCCATCGGTGTGTAAATATATCCACGAAACTAATGCTTTTAAAATTTGTACGGTATAAAGGTCGTGTCCGATGAACCGCGGCGAGATTTTGTAGCGGTGTTGAATGTTATTCACATTATTGCGCGGATAAAAATGAGAGCGACGAGAGCGAAAATGAGGCTGGGAGTTGATTACGTACGAGTGCGCGCTCGCGCTGAAAAATTTATTTACGGATACCCGCGTGCGCGCATTGTAAACGAAATGACGAGAAGCGCGCGCAGTCGACATTAATAATGTACGCGGAGGAACTTTACGTTGGAAATGTAAAAGCTATGCGATGTCTGTAGGTGTAAAAAAAAAATACTAACTAGCCCGTGCAAGGCAGAGTTTTTATTTTGCGATGCTTATTATTATACGGTTAATTTATTACACCCCGTAAAAAACAAACGCTAATTGTTTTCGCTCGATGTATGCGCATCACCGTTTATCGATAACTGCGCCCTGCTCAGCGTAAAAAAACAAATCGCAATGCATCCAATGGGGAGAAAGAAGGTTATTGAAGAAGGAAAAAATTTGAATCTCAAAAGCCAGTGAAAAATTGTGCCCTCGCCGGGAGCTACACGCGGCGTAAAGCGCCGGCGATCTCATCCCGCAATAGTGCGTCAAACGTCGCTGTATAAACTACCGTAAAGGGCAGGATCGATTTGAGGCGGGAGGCGGGGGGTGCAGGAGGAAAAAGTGATAAAGGGAGACGGTTATGGGCGATACTTGCACGGAATCCGAGTGCTTCCGTCTTGTCTCGCGCTCCTATTTCAAGCGACTCGCTCGAAAGCCCCGTTTGATTAATGGAAGGGTTACTTCGAAGGCCATCTTCCAGCAAGTGGTCTCTTTCTTCCTCCTCCTTCTCTCCTTTTTATTTATTTGCGTCGAGCAACAACGAGCGATCGATACGTCGGGGCGGAATTTAGAGGCGGCGCGAAATCTATTGGGAGTTTATTGGATTCGCGAATTTGTAGCCGGGCGCAAGATTTTACGCTGTGCATCTTGCGAGCGACTTGTAGAGAAAGAACAGCCTCGATGTCAGCGAGCCGATGTGACTTTGCATCTTGCGAGGAAAAATTTTTGTTGTAAAAACGGCGACCCGCAGTATTTTGTGTGCTTTAACATTTTACTTTACTCGATTTGCGGTAGCCACGTTATTCAATCGCTTCTTAATGACGGAGCGAAAGAAGAGGATATTTGAATGAAAATAAAATATGTTTAAATTAAAATTTTTTCAATTTTTTTTTAATCCGAAACCCACAATTCTTTAATCCTTCCTATTGGAAAAAGGCGCGGAATGCGAAAGTTACTCTTCGTCGTGAAAGGGTAGGATTCTGCAGCATTTAATTACAAAGGAAAACTTTAATCGCCCGACGTGATAATGACAAAACCTGTACGCCCGTTTTGCGCAATATAATTCTTTGCCTCGGTATCACAGTATAAATTTAATTCTTCGGCGCTCTCGCAATAAGCGATTCCGCGCAAACAAAGTTTACGAGAAAAAACTTTGATAAAGGAGCGCGTTAATAAAGTTTTAATCTCCTAAATCGCAGTTTAAGCCAAGTTGTTTTTCGCGTCTCGGCGTTTATGAAGCCCGCGCTATATACCCAGGCGCTTCCGTCTCAAAGCGCCCGTCGCAAAAATTCGAAACCCACCTTCGAACGCTCCTTTCTTTCTACTTTCTCGCTTTATTAAGTAAACAAACTCGCTCGTACACCGATCGATATAAAATACGTCTGTCTCCCCCCCGCAACCCCGGCAAAACATCCATCACGTTTAAAGGAGACAAGCGAAATCCTCACCGACGGGAGCCATAAACTCCCGGCGTAAATCCGCGTCCGATCAGACGGTAAAAAAAAATGGGTGGGACAAGCTCAGCCCGTGAGACGCGGAAATTCGGCTGCGTAAACAGCCTTTGGAAGCGCGCGCGGATGATTCGATTCGGGGGCGCTCAAAGCGCGCGTGTACACCGCGGCGGGATGTAGGCGGTGTAAGGGGGTGGGCAAACTTACGCCCGGCGCGGGAGACACGCCGCTTTGCGGGGGCCTCAAAGGGCGCGGGTGGAGGTTCCTTCGTCGCGGAGGTTTGAAGATACCGCGAGGAGGGCGGATAAGGGGATTGCGGGAGGTCGGAAGAGGTACTCAACGAAATTTCTGGGGAGAAAACGAGCGCTCTGTATCGACGACACTTAGCGGAACATTCGGGACGTCGGAGTTTTTCGAGTGAAAAGTTGGGGGTCGAGTTCGATTTTTAAAGTGCTATATAAAATACGATATCTCGCATTGCCCGCGGAGAAGTTGAGTCGAGCTTTTAACGCGGTCTCGACGAAATTAGATTTTAACTTCCGGTGAAATTTTAATTTTTAATTCAGTTTCACTTTCGCGAAAAGAAAATGTGTATACGTGTGAAATCTCTTTTAAACGAGCGATTAAACTAAATGTATCCGTTTAAATGCAGTTAAAAATATAAAACGATCACGAGATATCGAAACTAATTAAAAAATAATAGGATCTATCTAAATTTTTAATCGAAACTCTGAAAGGATAATTTAGAGATGAATTGTTAGATGAAGTAGCCACGTTAAAATTAAAGTTATAAAATATTACGAAATGAATGTGATACGGATGAATTTTCGTGGAAATGGTTTTTACTATAAATTTCGATGAGTGCACCGACGCTACATAAAATAACCAATATATTCTAAAAATTCGTGCCGACGTAGTGATTTAAAGTTTTTATTTTTATGAACGATACCTTATTATCGACACAGTCTTCTATATTATCGAAAATACAATAATGAGATTATTCGTTGCGGGCCTAACTAGGGCTCAGCAAAAAAAGTATCGACTGCCTATTGATGTAAAAAACGGAGAAATATGAAGGACAATTAAAATTCTCCTCTTTATGCTCGGAGCACATATATAGCATGTTTAACAAAAAAGAAAATTTAAAAAAAAATCAAATTAATTTAGGAGAACGTATAGGCTGTCGGATAAATCTGGACACTCCGATGAAAAATAAGAGCCTATGATATCTGATCTATATATACCGTTCGTCCGATTAAAAAGGAAGGTTTGATTATAAAAAATATATTCTTTTATCGTTCCCTTTCATATGGTGATATTGGAAAAAACTTCATTTCAATTTTGACTTCGTCTGAAATTGCTTTCGAGCAATTTTCTGATAACCTTTTTTTTTGTCGTACGAAAGTGTCCAATACCCTGCGGAGGAAAGGATAAACGAGAGGACGAGATTTTTCTGTGATGCATATTACCAAAAAGAAAATGTTGAGCGTACTCGATTGTTTGACTTGATTTTTTGCTACTTTTACACGCTTAGTATACGTTATTAAGTTGTAAGAGAAAAAAAAGACAAAAGGAAAAATTGTACATAAGTGTCCTCTTTAAATCGTAGGAGAAAAAAAAATACATGTGTAAACTGTGAGTCGAGTATAGGCGCCTTTTTATTTCCGTAGATTTTTAAGGATCGAAGCTGTAAACCGATAAACGTGGATCACAATTATAAATGTTGGATATCTCGACGATTTTGCAAAAAAAAAGCATGAATAAACGAAACGAACTAAATATGAGTATACACATTTTAAGAAAATGAAAAATAAAAAATAAAGATAAATGTCTTTGATTGTTACACTAGCTAAAGTTAAAGAAAAGAATAAAGTAACGAGTGGCGATACATTAAATAAATGATAAAAATATACATACATATTTGACCAACGGAACCTTAACGAGCTGACTAAAAGAAGCATCAGTCTAATTATATCGGCAAAGTAACTGCAAAAATTGCGAGCACGATAAATGGGCGCGCTTTTCTCGAAATGTTCGTCAAAGATTAATCGCGTTGAGATACGAGTCGACGCGGGCACCTCCAACTTATCGTGCTCCAACTTTGGTACTAAGCGAATCCTAACAAAAAAAAAGGTGTAGCGTAATAAAAGATTTACGTAGGTACGCTATAAGTATGTCACCTTTCGTTATCCCTAACAACGTTATACCTTTGTATCTGAATTTATAAGCTATATGATTTTTCAATGGGAAAATAAAAGGTATTAAAGAAACACTCGTCTCCTCACGACTTCTTTTACATCACCTGAAAATACACAGCGCAACCTTGGCGTCGAAGCTGCGATACATTATCGGCGCCCATTATATTACGCTTTTTCAGCGGCCCCGGGGCAGGAGGGACGCCTCTACATTTTTCCTTTCACGTCTCTCTCTCTTCTTCCTCATCCAATAAATCAGAGAGCCCGACGGACTTTTTCATTCATTTAGACTGTTCTCTTTTTAGAAGAAAAGTTGCACCTCCTAATAAAAACTGTAACGCGCCGCGAGGAACTTTATGACATTCTGCACGCGAAGTCTTTTCAAACTTACATTACAGGAACAATACTTTTTTTGTGAAAAAAAACGAAAATTTCAGTAAGTAATGAGTCAAAGTTTGACTTCCCGAGACCTGGGGGAAACAAAACTGCAAAACTTGGAGGAATTATTAAAAGAAGAATTTTTTTTCTTGATACAATTTTTCCCTCCTTTTTATTTTACCTTTGAATGCTTTGTATACCTTTATATTCCTTTCTGCCTGCGAGTTTACTGCTGGGTGTACAGTGGTTAACCTTTCCAGCAATTTTCCATTGTATCGCAAAATGGCCAACTTCGTAAGTACATATACGAGCTTATGAGCCGCGGGGGAATTCAACGAGTAATTGTCGGATGCTCGCTTGGTTTAACTAAATACATAAAGCTGCGCGAATTTAGCGATAAATTAATTTTCGACGGCTAGATCGAGTCCTAACGAAAGTTAATTTAATGTCCTAGCTCGGCGATTAATTTATCCTTAACGACGATTTATCAAAGTAGCTTTAATTGACAAAAAAAAGGATTTTACCGTCAGCGCGGGCGTACCCCGATCTCCCTGGGGAGGGCGGATACCTAAATCAGAAGTGCTATCAATGGGGCAAGCATTTTTCCCGTGGGAATGACATTTTAAAAGCGCCCGGCAAGATCAATTTTCCTTCGCTGGAAAATGTTTCCCGTAATTCCGCGAATCTCGTTTTTATTCATTTCCTGCGCTCCCCTGTCTTGGACCTTCATTAAAAGGATTTTATTGGCGCTAATTTTAAAATCCTACAGAGTCGATTCGTAATTGCAGTCGTAACAGAATCAAAATATCAAAACGATAAATAAACGGAATTTATACGAAAATCAGCAAATTGAGAAAGAAACGTTAGCTAAATTTAGAAGGCGACGTTGACAGTAATTTCTTTACGAGGAAAGTCGCAGCAAGGGGTTTATACGTTTGTAGTCCCGCTGAAACTTGGTTAATGCTTAACTCTTGAAAAGCTGAGAAAGTACGAGTTATAACGTCTGGCGGAGAGTCGCCTTAATTTCTCCATTCGCCAGATGGGAGCGAAAATTTTAAATGTATCCCTCTTCTACTCCCGAAGTAAATTACGCCGAAGCTTAAAGCCGATTTACAAGCCGTTCTTTTGATACAAATAAAGCGAAAACTCGTCGACACTTTCTTTCGCTTGATTTTCCATTTTAAAATTTACCCCTTCAAGCATGAATGGGCCATTTATTTTTCTTAAATGTAATAACGCTGTTTCTTGCCGGTCGATTGATTTTCACTTAATTACGCGTCACTGATTGCGCGAAGCAGTTAAAAAATTTCATTCAATCTCTCCTTTATTAAAATTTGCTCCGCTCTTCCCACCCGTGATATTAAAATGATTTTAATATCATTGGAAATCAAAGTATACAAAAACCGCGCCACAAATTTACCGCTCTTAATTAAACTTTTCTCAATCCACGTAAAAATATATCAAAAGTCCATTACCTCCTCGACGTTCGCTACATTCGCTCCCCCGCGATTCCATTCTACCTATTTAAATTTCACCGACTCGTCGGCAAAATCCGCGCGATAAAAAAAGGCGACATCATCCCTAAAAAAAGAGGAGCGCGCGCAGGACATTCGGCGCGTGCAATTGAAAACGTCGATAGCGCGCGGTGCATTCCAGCGGGGAATCCCCGGGAAAAATCGAAACGAAACGTCAAAGTGCACTATGTAAGCCCCCGAGGGAGCCCCGCGGGAGTCTCGGTTAATCCCGATTGCTCCGGCTCCTACGTCGCATATATACCCCGCAGTCGCGTTTTTCTTTTCGCTCCTTTTTTTTCCTTCAAATTATAAGAGAAGGCCGCCGATGGCGCAGCGGCATTTGCATGACAATGCCTTAATGCACCTGTTTACCGCGGCGCGGGGGGCTCGGTCGACCGTCTGTTTTCCGCGGCGCGCGAAAAGTTGCCAGCGGGGCTCAAGTTGTTCGCCCCGGGACTGGGAAATTAAGTTGGCGCCCCCGGACGTAATTATCGATAAAAGTTGCGCCTTGTAATTCGAGCGTGTTTTCAACGATTTAGACTCGGAAACTCAATAAGCGCGCAATTTATGCGGTATTGTGGCAGGAAATTCAAGATAATTCCTTTCCCCCGCGTAAACAATTTGATATTTTTAAATGCTTGACTATAATTAGATAATTAATAGAAAGTGTGATATGAAATAATCGTTCGATAAGATGATAAGATAATATAAGATTAATCCCAATCAATCTTTCAATAATTGCAATACCCTATTGACAACAGAAATAAAATGCCAGTGTCATTTGAGCAATCGATTATCTTTAATCGTCGCATCAATTATCGATAAATCAAATAAAATCTCGAGAGATTGATCGAATGCTGTTCTCGATGAGAGATAATTTTAACGAATGTAATAGAATCTGCTTTTAAATTTTATAACTTCACCTCTTCGCCGACTGTAAAGTTTAAAGTCCTCTATTAAGATTCTATAGAGCGTTAAATGTAAATTTGCGGGATGCGCATCAAATGTGAACAGTTCTACATTAGTTAACTCAAAGTTTAAGCCTTCGGGTGGAACAAATTTAGTTTGAGTCAACGGTGCAGCCGAGGCACTATTAGATACACGCTAGTCACGTACGCACGTCAAATACTTTCTGAAACAAAGCAATTGCCGAAAGAAGTAAATGTTTAGAATACCTATAAAGGTAATACATGTATGTTAAAGTTAAATTAAAATAAGAACATTTGATTTTCTATATTCTTTTTAAGATTTTTTCGCAGAGTACGTATATGTTACATTTTTCTAAAATCTATATATCTTAAAATATAGAATAAAAGTTTTTAAAATAATAAGACTTATGTAGTGAATTTTACAAGGAACTACTGTTACATTTCCCGTAAGGGAGTACGTGAAAACACTGCACTATTATAATTTTTAGTATCAAACTTTTCTCCGTCTACTTTCAACAAGATAAAAGAAATGAAAAGAAACCTTTATTACCGTAAAGAAAAACATTTCGCTCGTAATCCTCGTCAACAGAAAAGCTATAAATAAGTAGGACATTCTATATAAAAGAAGTGGCTGTCGCCAAACATCTCGAAGGGGATTACAGTCACAAAAGACGGATTATAACTGCGAGAAAACTCGCAGCCCGGCACCACATGGCGAGAATTACCCACTCAGCGTTTCCGAATCACCTCGTAAAAAAAGGTGGAAAACTGACCGCCGAACTTTCGGCGGCGCGCCTGGTCCGTCTGGTAAGTATTATATATATTACTTCGCGCAGCCGACGAAAGGCTGAGGAAAATAATTTTTATTTTTACGATACCCTCGAAAAGGCCTTCCCAATGGACTTTTCGGAGTCTCGTCAGTCGCCTTTCAGTCGTCGTCGAGTGCGTCTCGTCGCTCGCTTGTTTTCATCTGTACTTTGCTTTAGTCCGTACATTAAGTTTATTAAATTTTTTGTCATTTAAAGTTTACCGCAAAATAAAGATTGTGATATTTTTCATGTTAATAGTTTCATTTGACGAATATCGAAAAATCGATATTTCAAATTTGCCGCGGAAAGAAAAAAGTTTGGCAACGTCTTCAAAAGGAAAAACCTCCGCAGCAGCCAGAGCCGGCACCATCGGACATATCGCACTATAGGTATACTTGTGTACATTCGTTGCGCCTGTTTGTTTTGTTTCGCTTCGCCCGCTCGGCTCGTGTCGTCCACGAGTCACGAACTTGCAAAGAGGACAAACGGAGGAGCTTTGTCAGCAGAATATTCAAAAATTCGGGCATTGTAATCATAAATTGCGTTACCACGTCGGCACCGACTGGCTAAAGGAACTTCAGTAGTGTAATCGCTAGTTTCAAGTAAACACCTTCCTCGTTCTCAAATTTTTTTTTTAAGTTCTGAGGTTACCGGCTCAATATATTATCAACAGTCTGTAAGGGTTACTGCGTGGTTTATATTTAAGTTTGTAAGTAAATACTTAAAAATATTGCATTTGTTAAACTGAGCAGTTCAATAAAATTTTATTTTCTACCAAAACTAACCTCGTTAGTCCAGTTTAAATTGAACTTGCTGATTTTTAAATACATTATCTTCAAAGCTTTTCAATTGCTTTAATAATTCTAATTATGCAATAAAGTAAATTTTAAGTTTGCTAAAATTTACAGTTTTTTGATTGTTACAAGAATGAGCAAAATTCAAGACCAGTTAAATAAGTTTAATTCATTGGAACAATGCCATTCATTTGAAAATGTCAAATGGGTACCGAGAGAAAAATCTGAGACACCACCTCCCAGGCAACCACGAGGAAGAGGAGAAATACCTTTTCAGTTGGTTAGTATTAAAATAATTCAAATAACATAAAATATTTTATATACAAATTTAAATATAAATTTTATAGGAACAGCAATTCAACAACAGAAATTCAAGCGGTAGTTCTCAAAGTACACCTCCAAAAAAAAAATATTTTAAAAACAAAAAAGTATTTATTATTTTAAATTTTGAAAAGCATTGACTTTAATACCATACAATTAAATATTTATATTTTATTGAAATCTATTTTTAGACTAACGAAAAAATGAGTGAACGATCAAATTCTCATCAATTTGCTCACATTACAGCAAATGTGAGAGAGGTAAATATGAATAAATAAACAGTTCTCTTCTTAAAGGTTACTTATTTGTATCTATTAAACAAATTTCTTTTACAGGCAAGTGGAGGGTGTAACACACAAAGCAATGAAGCTATTGAAAGGCGCAATAGAGAGCGTAAACAAAAATTTGCCGAACAAAACATGAATAGTGGTGATTCGTGCAATGTTACTTCCTCCTCAGAATCATCTGCATCTTATAAAACAACTCTGCAGGATTCTTATGAAATAAGAAAGGCCTTTGGCGTACAAGCAAGCAGTAATGAAGAAGTAACAAGTGAGACACTAACAAAAACCAATTTACAGAGATATAAAAAGAATGTTTTAATGTTAGGTTTATTGAGAAATGCCGAGTGTTCTGATGTGGAGAGAGATGAGACAGTTGCCAGTTCATCGGAGGAGTATTATGAAAGTAACTCATTTGATGATGTAGCAAGTGGAATAACAAATTTGAATATTGACGATGAAAATGTATTGCAGAGTGAAAGAATAGGTCGATTTTTTCAAAGCCAAGAGGATGAAGATGTTTACTGCCATCCATTAAGAGAACAAATACAAAAAGATCCTGACTGGCAGAAACATCGTTTAAAGCGTAAAGGTACAGAAACTGTTCTTAGCCCTAGGCAATACTTTTTGAATATTCGTGATGACGAATTTGCATTTGTATCTAATAGACCAAAATGATGGGACTAGTTTTCCTTTTAACTATTAAGCAACTTAATTTTTAACTATTTTAATATAAATAATGCTTAATTTAAAACAATCATTTATTACTATTAATTGGTTCTATTTACATAAAGAAACTTGCATGTTTCTATTTTACCTACTTATTTTGGTTTCTACTCTGTTAAGATTTTAGCGAAATGTATTGTAATTCACTAGTTGCGCATTATTTTATGTGTTCACTTTAATATGTCAAGCAAATCTTCCGTTAATTTATCTAAATCGTTTCTCTTTTGGTAATTATTACATAACAAGATTAGCGCTGTTATGTAATTAAGTAATAAATCGTCTGGTGCACCGAATTTGAATAATTGCGGTAGTGCGTAGGTTTCAAAGTCAATTTTTGAATTGAATTTTTTAATTGAGACATTTTATTAGGAATACGTTGTCACGTCGTGTTGCTTCAAAATTTTATTGTACTGCAAAGAAACTTTACTAAAATGTACAAAAGTACAGTCTCTGTAACTGTATACCGAAATCAGTGTCGAATTACCACTCTACTATGGAAAAATTGTTTGCTTGATATTAAATAGAATTAAAATAGAAAATGTGACAAGGGATTTCTATTCAATTTCAAATTTTTTATTGTATGAAACCAGTAGTAGTACTTTAATAACATACTTTTTTTAATTATGTTTTTTGAATATTTTCTTTTTTCTTTTTTTTCGTGCTATTGATTTCACTTACATAATGCCCTTTATGTTTTAATAAAAATAAATTAATTCTTCAAATGTTTTTTTAAAAATTAAAATATTTAATACTTTTTCTAAGAATTAATATTTCTTAAGATGTTCATTATATCGTACTTGTATTATTAGATTTACGTAAGTAAAAAATAAGATACTGTATAATGTTTAAATATTGAATTAATCTTTAAATGAATTAAAGTTTTATTTTCTATTTTATTTTAATTTAATGAAATTTCTTTAGATATTAATAAGCAATTTAAATAATACTTAATAATTTAGTCAGCCTAAGATAGCAAAATAAAAAGTTAATTTTTTTTAATCCTCTTTTGCGCTGTGATAAGATATTATGTTCTCATAAATCTATAGGTTTTCTGTCTAACTTGTGCGTAAAGGTGTTAAAAAATAAAAAAAAATTGAAAAAAGCGCTTCACAGAACAGTGAGTAATAGAGTAATGAAAATTTTGCTCGTTGCGATCGTTCGAGACATTCAATCATGAATACAATTATTGCGAGCGTTCGAGTCTCTTATAAAAGTATAAAAAAAATCGTTTAACCCTCACATAACTGTGGCAAGCCTCGGAGGCCCAAGGAGGTGCATAAAAAAATGTTTAATGTATACTCACGCATATGGTTAAATAAATTCTACACATTAATATGTTCGTTTTAAAGTGCATAATGTGCACAACATAAATAACGCCACATTTCAGTCTTAAATATTACGACAAATGTTCGTTTCTTAAAATTTATTAAAAGTTCAGTCGCCGCTTCGAACAAATGAACTCAGACATATCAGTGTTAATTTAACTTTGCTAGAAATCGATTTCATTTACGACCCAGTAATTAGTTTGTGCGATAGCGAACTGGGTGAAAACTTGGCTTGTTATCAGATCATAATGAAACGCTGTTTTCCGTTCATCTTCGAATATGTAAATGAGTGCTCGCGCACCAGAAATAAGACAGAAAAGTGCACTTACTTCCAAGACATGCGCATTTCGTGCACAGAGTGTTAAAAAACTTCTGCCAATAGATTGGCAGTTAACTTCCTCAAAAAAGAGTGTTAAAAAAATAGTTTGACCCTCATGTGAAAGATCGAAAACCACTTCGACCCTCTACTCGACCGAAAATCACTTCTCACGCACTAGTATCGAAAAGTACTATTAGAACGCAACGATATAAATGCCGATTAAGTGCTTGCTTGCGCGAAAACAAAATATTACATACAAAGTTGTCTAAATTGAAAGACTGAGATATCACTGCGAAACTTTTTTATACTTAATAAAGAAAGAAAGAAAACCAAATGTTTAAAGATCTAGCAGGGTGACAATAGGAAAAGAGAAGTTCTTTTTTAAACGTAGATTCATAGACGTTATTATTTAAAATAAGATATTCATTTTCTAACCGCACCCTAGCATTGAGCAAATTGTATTAATTAGAGAAGGTTGAGGACGTGGCCATAGATCTTTACCTCTATAAGGATTAAAAAAAGAAATTCGAGAAGGTAAATCTGCTCAGAAATTTTTACAAACAACTTTAAATGAATTTCGACAGTAAATTTGTATTACTAACTAAAAATGAATTTCTTCAGTAAATTTTTAAAATGTATTCAAATAATGTGAACTATTTTGTTCTGTACATGCGTCGCCTCTGATAAATTAATTAATTTGTAAAAGAATTCTCATAATGTGGAAGAGTGAAAAATTCAAAATATTACTTCAGAAAAAACGGACACTCGAACTTTAATTGGCTTAGTTTTCACTCGAATCGAGTGGTTTTTCACTCATGAGCCGCATTTTGAGAGAATCAAATATTCCTGTGATCGAAATAAACGTTACAATAAAACAGATATATGATGTACAAGTTTATATGTATGAATACATTTTGTATATCCAGTTCAAATATTGGAAAGTTGTTGCTATTTTCAAAGACTATATTGTACAAAGTTATCGCTTTAAAGAGTTTAAACAGTTTATAGCACGCCGTGCGAGAAACGCCCGTTTATCGCACGCAAGCGTAAAATAAATCGGCGTTTTCGCACGTTGTACTATAAAATAT